>CAUYON010136243.1:0-83391 GCA_963573935.1 Arctocebus calabarensis
CAGTTAGAGTTTCTACTCGGAGAGGGAGAACCATGCAGGACATGTGGCGCCCTAGCCAGCTCAGTGGAGCTGGTGGACCTGCCGCCTCCTCCTTAGCAGTGTCAGTGCTGTGGCAGCCAGCTGAAGAGCCAGTGGGCTGGATGACAGGCAAGGAGGGGGACCTCCAACCCCCACCAGAGGCTCCAATAGCCAAGGGGTCTGGACAACTGCCGAGGAGACACCTGTGCCTTGGTGTCTCCTTCACTTTGCACTTGGGACTAAATGTGGAACCCCCATTTCCTATCCCTAGGTCAATTTCTTGTGAATTTCCTAGGCCTCCGTTCCATGAATGGACTGTGTCCATTCATTGATACATTCATTCACCTTACCCCCGGCGGAAGGGACTGTATTCATTCGTTTCCTGGCCAAGGAACCCATACACCTATATATACCCTGAGACTAAAGGCCTAAAGGAGGAGATGGGGAAAGACCGGGAGAGAAACGGAGAGCGCTTCTCTCTCTCCACTTGAATTCTCTCCCTCTACCAGGAGCTTTGGTATTTTCTGTGTTCTTTTCTGTAGGTAAATTCTGTCTTGCCACTGGAGGGTGGGTGGGGGGGGGAGAATAATGTAATGAAGAATAATAAAACACATGTATTTATTTAAAAAAAAAAGTTCTGTGCTAGAGTCCACAGGAAAGCCCCCACAGCTCCCACAGCTACCAGTACCCCTATCACAGCCCAAGCCCATTAGCCAGGTCATCCTCCTAAGGGAGGTTTTGAAATATTAATTCTCCTAATTATAAAACAATGCCTATTGATCCCATTAAGGTTTATCAGACAGAAGAGCTGCATGAGTGACAGCTAAAGCCGAGAGACCAGCTCTGGGAGTGGAATGTGTTGCAGGACTGTAGAAAGGAGTCTCAAGTCTCATCTCGGAGCTTCCCTCACTCAGAGTATGACCTTGGGCAAGTCATTTAGCCATCCTAGACTTCTATTTTCTCACCTGTCAAATTAAATGCTTAAACTATATGGTCCCAAAGGTCCCTGTAGGCTGAACCTTCTAGGAGCTCTTGGTTTGTGATTCAATTAAAGTTTACCAGGTTGCCTATCAGAAAATTTAATGATTTTTCCAAGTTGACCAAGGCAGGCAAAAAGGATTATAAATGTAATTTCTCTGAAATGGGAAAAGGTAAGAAAACACAAGCAAATAGCCTCTTAACACTTAAGCCATGCTTACTAGTGTGCAGTAAGTTACTGCCTTTGCATGGGGAAAAAAAGGAATGAAACTGGATTCTCTGGAGACCATGTGGGCTTGTCTTCCCAGAGTCTTAGAGAGGCTGGCCATAGCCTACAGCCAGATGGAACCCTTGGGGTTAATTTGAAATGGGAGGAGAAAGGAAGGGAGGTCCCGGGGGAATGTGATTTAAACCTACCTGAAAGAGGAATTTGTGACAACTGCAGTCAGTATTTCTCTGTTTGACCCAAAGGCCTCTAGACCTACTGGGATGTGGCTCTAAGAGCCTCTTTGATGGTTTATATTGAGTCCCAATGGAAATTTGGGGCCCACAAAGGTTAAAGGTCCTCTGTGGGACCTCAATTCCTTAAGAAACATTGCAGAGGGTAATTTAAGCAAAAATACTATTTGTTTCCCAATTTTCAAGCAATTACACATGATTTACAGCCCGGCCTGCCTCTTGCACAAGCAGCTCCGTAATTTACAAGGCCATAAAGTTGGGGGCTCCCATGCTCTTGCTACCATAAATCTGGCCTGGATGGTGACTTGGGGCGGAAATGATTAATCTGCCCTTCTAGGGATAAGCCTGCACAGTGCTCTATTAGCCAGGGAAGCATCATGCTGAGACAGCACTTCTCAGTCCCACCCATGACACCTGTTTTGCTCAGGACAAGAAATATGGCTCATGATCCCAAGAGACTGGGCCATAAGACATGCTGGCCAGCGAGGGGTGCCCACCAAGGGTGCAGGTCCAGTCCCCTGTGCACTGATGTGCACATTATCTGTTTTCCTAAGGAATCACTCCAGCCCTCTCTCCACAGGCCCAGTTCTGCATCAGCTGAGGCAGCTTGGGACAGATTTGTGATGTCTCAGGCAAAAGATGGGACCAGACAGGCTGTGAGAAAAGTGTCAGACAGGTCATAGTTTGGCCTGGACTTTGGCTAAAGACTTTGCCAAACCAACAGGAGCCTTGGAAGTTCATCAGGACAGGCTTTTTTGGACTCAGTCAGTCTGGATCAGAGACTTTTTACCAGGAGAGGTGGGGCTGGGGAAGCACCATGGACAGAAAGGCTCTGCTTGGTTAAGGCTGAGGAGGGAGGAACACAAGACTTGACTTCTCACAATTCAAATTAGCCTAGCCCGGGAAGTGAAGATGAGAAAAACCTCTAGCTTGAAAGGCCAGAACTGAGAACGCAGATCTTAATCCTTGTGCAGAGAGTTAGTCCTCACCCATGCAAGAGACCTCTTTCTCTTCCCCCACGATGCTGGGTGTCTCTGGACCCACTGGGATGACTCAGACACCACCGAACCCTACTCAATGTAAGGCACCTTATTTCCAAGATCCTCTTCATCAGAACCTTCTTCCAGGACAAAGGCCACCCTCTCTGCTCTTTAGCATCCTCGCCTTTTTGGAGATTCTGACCTCCAGGCTTAGGCCCCGAGATGAAAAGAATAATAGATCCAGGCAAAGTGAGCCTCTCATTCATTCATTCACTCACTCATTCAACAAATAAATACTAAGACCTTCTGTTTTCCAGACAACTTGCTTATTTCTGAGGATACAGTGGAGGAGGGGGGAAGGATGTAAGAAATTCTTGCCCTCTTAATAGATGAGGAGGACAAGTTAGTTGATGATGATAATCAGTAATATTTGTGGAATTCTTACTATCAGGTCTTGTGTTGAGCCCCTCTATATATCATTTAATTTTCAAAGAAGTAGATGATATTATCACCTGACCTAGCAAGGCGAGGAGTTAGGATTTGAAGCTGGGCATCCTAGCTGCAGGGCCTGCCCTCTTGAGCATTAGACAACAGCAGTGTAGTTTGATCAGTGCTGCGGTAGAGTGCAAGAGCCTCTGAATGCAGAGAAGAGACTTTCTACTCCTCAGTTCTCCTTCCAAGCTCTTGATCCTCCTGTCTCCCCTGAGAGCTGAGACCAGGTACTGTATGGCCAGTTCTCTGTCCTTGTGGGGCCCACACAACCCTGAGAAGAGCTTCTCACTCTGCTGCTGTCTTCTGGCCTGGCTAGGATTTTGCTCTCACCTCCACACCCAGTAGGGCCTGAATACTCTCTGTGTAGGGGCCACCCCACAAAAAGGGCTTAGGGCTTCTCAGAGAGTATTAGAAATGAGGGGGAATCTGTGGGGAGCTGGAAAAACTAACACCAGGATGCAGAGGCACACCTGGAAAAGTGAGAGGTGATAGGGACAGGAGAAAAAGAAGCAACAGGATAGAAAACCAGGCAGGAAATCCAGCTTGAAAGATGCAGTGGTGTGGTGAGGGGAGGGGTCTTGAGGCTGTGCTCCTAGAAGGTACGTGAGGAGAGGTGCAGGCCAGAGGGTTGAGATGATACCCTTGAGCATCAGACGCCCTGAGTTAAAAGCTCAGCCTTGCTACTTACAGGCAGATTACTTAAACTCTCTCAGATTCAGTTTCTTCACCTGTAACACATCAGGCCAATAATAGCAAAAATAGATCCTTGTAAGAATTAATTGAAATGATGGATCTATGGCACATAGTAAGCACTCAATAAATTATAATAATAATGACTTACACTTTGACCAATGAGCCTATCCTAAGGGACCTGGCCCCTGGCACCTAGGAACACAGGGCCACATTTAGCACCAGGCCCTCTGATGTGTTTTCTGGTAGGCCCTGAGTTGCACTGATCAGGTGAGCTGGCACAGTTCTGGGATCCTGTGGTGGGAGCAGACCCCCCGTCCCAGCTGCCCCATCAGTATCTGTCACTTACAGGTAGGAATAGCCTGGACACATCTGCTGGGGATCATGGGAGCACCATTGTTCACTTACCCAGTGTTCCCCATGCTCTTTCTCCCTCTGACTGTGTCTCTTTCTGATTTGTCTCCTGTTCATGTTCTCTCTCTAGCTTTATTTTTGCCCCCTCTTTTCCTTTCTCTGCCCCACCACCACCATCACTACCTCTGCCCTTCAGAGCAGGGTAACTTGTGGCCCTTGAGAGTAATGTACATTCCCACAGGCAGGTCAGAAGCACTTTGTTAAGGAGATTGTTCAGTATCCTTTCCCCAGGCAATGGGTATTGACATGTTCCTGAGAACAGAGAACAATTTAACCTGTTTCCAGGCAATCTTTGAGCAGCTCAGGAGACACCTTCCCCTGCCCTTTTAAGCCCCTTGACTTGTACCTTCTTTTCCTCTCTCACACACGTTCAGACCTGTGCCAGTCCACCAGCACAGGGACGTGTTCTCAGCAGCTGTCTCCGCCTTACAGCCTGGAGCCTCCCACTATCCCCAAGCCCCAGCCACAGCTCCATGGGGGGCCATGCCAGGCCTCCTGGGGCCCTTCCAACACATGCATGTGGAACCCAGGCAGCACTGCAGCCCCGTATCCCCAGCAGTGGATGTCTCAGGACAGATGTGCATGTTTGGGACAGCACTGACACCCCCACCTGGGCAGCACTCCCTGCTGTTGTTTGACAGTCGACAATCTGAGCAAACAGAATGACTCATCTGGAGACAAAGCCAGGGCACAGCCTTCCTAACCCTCTGCCAGGGAGGAAACCCAATTCTGGCCTCCTCAAAGTGCCCACTCCCTGTTCTCTCTGCCCTCATGAGGAAGCCAAAGTCACGGGACTGACTGCAAATGCCACTTTCTCCACCCTCAAGTCACTCTGGCTCTTCAGACACAGTAACCTTTCTAGAAAACCAAGCAAGCATCCTCCAGCTCATCCTCTCGTCAGTCCAGATAGTCCCTCACCAAGAACTTTCTCGGACACTGAGCAGGTCCCCACCGATGGCAGGAACTAATCAAGATGGACAAGAAGGAAGGGGAAGAATGAACCCAAACAGCTCAGGGAGGTTCTCCTGCCCCTCAGAAGCCAGCAGAGGGGCCGTGTCTAGCCACCCCCCGACTCTGTCCTGTGGGAACAGTGGCAGGGGTAACAAGGACAGCGGGATCCCTGTTCAATTCTGCCACTGGAACCCTGCTAGATTTCTTCATTTTTGTTTTGTTTCTGGAATTGAGTTCGATCTTGACACATTAACCCTCTTCCCCCAAAACACAAATGATGTCATTGATTGATTCATTCATTCATTCACCATTTGTTAGCACCAATCATGTGCCAAGCCCAGTGCTAGGCTTTGGAATTACAGAAATGAAACCTCTAATAATGGATTAAATACTAGAGTAGGGATAAGGATAAGACACTCTAGGAGCACATGCAAAGATTCCCTATTTTCTGAGGATACTAGAAAGGTCTTCACTGCAGAAAGGACACTGGCATAAGTACAAGAAGGTAAGTGGAATTCACCAAGGGAGACACAGAGCTCACCCCATTCAGTGATGTCTTGGGTCCTGGCTTCAGGTCATAACACAGGTTTTCTCAAACCCATCCAGGGTGTAGCACACCCAGAAATCCCAGAGCTTTCCAAGGAGCCCCATGAATGTGCAGACAGACAGAACTAACTATATTGTGGGAGCTGAGAACAATTCAGCTAACAAATTGTGATCGTACCAGAAATAACACCATGAAGTACTATTACAAAGTTCCATTTGGGCAGGAGGGAAAATAAGTAACAGAAGCCTGGTCCTCGATGGCAGTGGGAAAGGCGAGGTTGACAGGTAGGGTGAGGATGCTCGATGCCAGCCGTGATATCTGAAAACTGAACAGTCACTCGTCTTCTCAGCTGCCACCCCTTCCTGGGGACTGGTGTTAACAGGCACCAAAGCTTTAATAAAAATGCACAGGAGTGGAAGCAACCGAGAAAATCTTATCAACCAACCACACAATTTCCGCAGTTTGGGAAAAGGCCACTCTGATTAGAACTGAGGGTCTCTCTGCTCCCGAAACCCCTATTCTGACCCAGGAGGTCATTCCTATGGCATGTGTGGATGGGGAGTGGGGCTGTCTCACCCTGTCAGGCCTCACTTCCCTTCGGAAAATCCTCAGACATCTGCCTATGGCATTAGAGGTCTCCATATACTGACCCAAACTACACTTCTAGCCATCCCTCATTCCAAGCCTTTCTAATCTGGCTGGGTAATTCTACTAACCATTCACCCACAAGCTCTATTCTTTGCTCATTATAGGCTTAATTCTTGGCACATAAATCGTACTCAATATTTTATAGGATGGATAAAAGGGTGGACAGATGGATGAATGGTTGGGCAGGTGTGTGAATTCCTACCACTCTGCTATTCTTTCTGCCTGGAAATCCCTACCTAAATCCAGCTTACGGTAGAAAACTGGCTCCTAACACTTTTCCCTGTGGGACCCCTCCTCCCCCAGCCCACTCCATTGTACAGTGATCACTTGTTCCTCTTAACTCCTGGTAATGAATGATTCCTTGACTCCACAGATTGCCCTGCAATGTCTCTTACAGTCCTCTCGTTTTGCAGTTGGCTTTTTATGACTTTGTCCTCCAAGAAGCCTATGACCATCACAGAAGAAAGACTCTATGTGTTGTTCCAAGATAGTCTGGACTGTTGGGCAAGTCCCAGTAGGAACTCACTGGGTGATGATGTGCTTGTAACAAGCCCTCCTTAGGGAACCATGCTCAGCTTTGAGAAGCTACTAGCCAGGCAAAGCACAACTTGCCTAACCCTGGCTCTGCTGATATGTGATCTTGACTGACTACTTCTCTCTGGACCTTCAGGACACACACAGTCTGTCTCTTCTGCATCCCTTCCTTTGGAGGGCCCCCCACACCACAGGGTCCTGGGGGGCCTGTCAATCATGGAGGACGTTCTCTGAGTCCTAGGGATGAGTGAGTGTCCATTTTGGCAAATTAGCATAGTCATCCTCCCTGTCACAGAGATGGACTCCAGGATGGACACATGACCAAGTCTAGGCCAGTCTAGGGGGTTTATGCTAGAGCTAGCAAGGGTGATGTCTCTCTCACACAAACAAAAGGAAGCCTACATGATGGGGCAGAATGGGACTAATCTAGGCCTCACAGGGGCAAGTCAAAGAATGGCATGGCTTGATCCTCTGTGTCTAGCGATGCCTGAAGCCAGACTATCCTGAGCATGCCCAATTCTGAGGGCCTGCTCATACTGTTTTCACTTGGTACTTTAAGGAAAGCTCCTAAAATCGAAAGTCCAGGGTCTAAGTCCTCCCTCTGTGCCATGAGGGGGGAGAACAGCAAATTGCTCTGCTTTCACAGGGTCAGGGGGAGTTTATGCTCCAATATGAAAAGCCTCTTAGGGACTCTTGGAAGCTCTCAGAACTTTGCCCCAGCCCCAGGAAGGCTCTCAGGTGGCCTCCAGCAGCTCTGACTCTCCAGGTGAGAAGCAGAGTGAAGCGGACTGCTGCTTGCCATCTCCTCTCCAGCACAGCCACCAGCACCCAGGGGCCCCCACCTGACATCCTCCTTTCCATCTGCTCTTTTTTACAGCTGCATTATGCAAATGGGCCCGGAGTCACAGAGCCCTGTAGAGTCCACTATAGAGGAAGTAGGGGAACGTCTCCAGCTTACCTCTCCACAAAGTGCTTCTGCGGGGGAAACTCTCCCCAGGGTCAGGCACCATCTGTTATTAGAAATCCCCTTTGCTAATTATTAAACTTCTCTGAACGGAAATGAATCACAGAGCCAGGCAGGAGGGGCTTGAGGAGGTGCTAGCAATTTACTTAGCAGCAGTAATCATCCCAGCAGGGCCACACGTGGAGGCTCCTGAGCCATCTTTGGCATGGGTTGTGCCACGTGCCCGGCATCCCAACGAAGCATCATTTCTGAAGAATTCCACAGGCCTTGTGAATTGCCTGTCAGAACTTCCGTGGGCTGGAGACACCTTGGACCCCACTCTGCCCAGGCCCCAAGAGTCAGCCAAGGCTGGAAGTGGACAGATCATGTCAGAATGGCCCAGCCAGTCCCAACTTCAGCATCTTGTAGACAAAGTAACAGGTCCATTGCATCCCAACCAGCTCCCAAATGGGAAATGAAATGACCATGAGCTCTTGCCCCCTAATTACACTGCAGGGAGGACGGGAGGGGCAAGAACAGGTTTTCGAGAAATGGGAGATGGGTCTTATCCTAACAAGAGCCCCACCATCTCCAAGGCTTCCTGTTACCACCATTATTCTCCCTTCCCCCCAGGCAGGCTGGGCCAGGTTACATTCAGGGAGTTGAGATGACTATAGGGTAGTAAGAAAGAAAATCTCTATGTCTTGAGCACTTTTTATGGTCCCAAGCCCTTTGCTTGGTCCTTAGTGATATTTTCTCATAGAAGCTGCCCAATAGCCGTGCAAGACAGGCATTATTACTGCTGTTTAACTGACTAGGAAACTGAGCTTCCGTGAGGAAAAACGCTAGCTGGGAACAAAGATAAGTCCCAGTTCCATGTAACTCTCTCTCTCCACTACATTGGGGCATTAAAAAGGATGGAATGTGTGTGTCCAGGGGAGAATTCACTAATACCAAGGGAAACCACATAGGGGTCTAACGTGCTCAGTTAATAACAGTCCCAGGGTTTCCACCTCGACACCAAGAACTCTGAGAATATTGCAGGTGCCCATTGGCCCTGGGCGTTCAAAGACATGAGAGGCCCTCACTGTATTCCCCTGCTAAGAAAGTCAGGTAAAGTCAGTGACCCATGCCAGTCTGGTATCTGCCCCAGGACAACAGAGGACAGGAACATCTCCAGGCAGTTCCCTCATACATATACCTCCCCGCCCACTCGGGGCCCTGTTAGGTCTGTCTCCTCCCCTCCTCCCACAGCCACCTTTCCACCCTTCCTCCCTGCTTTGGCAGGGCTGGCCCTCTCTCCAGGCCTTTGTTTGAGCTGTTCCTTCTTCCCAGAGTACCCATTTTGCACTCTGCCTGGCTCCGTCCTACTCCTTCTTTGAGTGTCAGCCTGGATATCACTTTTGTAGGGTCCAACCCTTCCAAAGCATGGAATGAGGTACAAGAACCATCTGTAGATAATGAAGTAGATGTTTAAGAGGCGGCCTGCACGTCCTCTCTCGGCTCACCTTGTTTCAGCACCACGGTCATGGACAGCTCCCTGGCGTGTCTCACTTCATGCAGAGGCAGTGGAATCTCTCTACTTTCTTAAAAATTTGGGACGGTCGCTCAGTGCTCAGGGGCAACCAGAAAGCGTGGGGAGAAATAAAGCTATGAGTGTTGGGAATTATAGATATGAGCCCAGATTTCCTGTCCTCCACTGAGGATACCTGTAGGTGTGTTCAACTTGGTTCTCCAGACCTTGGTGGGACTGAGCTCTGTTTGCCCACGAGACATCCAGGCTTTTATCCTTCCCTAATCACTTTGTCCACTCCTTTATTCCTGCTTCCGCCCAAATAAAGTACCTGCAACCAACACTTTATCTCAGGTCCTCCTTACAAGACAGGTCATCACAGAAAACTATTCTTTTCTTTAATAGATATGTATCTACATTAGAATATGTTAACATATGTATATTTAACATATATGTGTGTTAAAATATAAATATCACACATAATAGACCAAAGGTGGAAATAACCCAGATGTCCACTTCTGATTAATGGACAAACAAAGTAGTATAACACAGATGGAATATCATTCAGCCTTACAAAGGAATGAAATTCTGATACATGCTACAACATGGAATTAGCCTTTAAGACACACCAAGTGAAATAAGCAAGACACAAAAAAGATAAACTTTTATTGTTCTACCTATATGAGGTACCTAGAACGGGCACATGTATAGAGACAGAAAGTAGAATACAGGCCACCAGTGGCTGGAGAGAAGGGTCATAGGGAATAATTATTTAATGGGTATGATGAAAAATATGTGGAAATGGGTAGTGGTGATAGTTGCATGACACTGTGAGTGTACCTAATACCATCAAATCGTATACTCAAAAATGGTTAAAATGGTAAATTTTATGTTCTGTATATTTTAACACATGAAAACATTTAAATATATATATATAACACATTAAGATGCATGATTTCACAGATGTTAATCAGGCCAAGGTTAAGAAAACCAGTGAACCTATTTAAAGTTCATTTAAAGAAAAACAATGAGAAGTAAATAATAAGATGGCCTGCTGACATGGCAAAAAATGTGAAAGTGGAATTTAAATGATCAGAGTTTGGGAAGCCCTGCCCTGGAAAGGAAACCCCTACTGCCTCATGCTCCCCCAGCCCCTCCACTTTCTCCTTTTTATACTGCGCATTACACCTGGAAATACTTATTTCCTCGTCTGTTTCCCCACTTGGCTCGTAGGTCACATGAGAGCAGTGACCCATCTGCCCCGTTGCTTTCTGTATTCCAGCATGAGGCAGGTGGGAAGTGCTCAATAAGTAAATGCTAAATTGAATGAAATGGGATTAGAAGTTAGCAGGAAGGTCTCCCGGGAGAGAAGCATCTTCAAAAGTGAGTAAGATTTTCTTTGGCAGCAAAGAAGCAGAAGAGCATCTCAAGCAGGGTCCTAAAGAAGGAAATCCTGGGGTGTGCTCTGGGAGCAGTGAGGTGGCCTGGATGGAGCAGGAGACAGGCATGTGGGAGGGAGTGTGTGGAGAGGTAGTCAGAGAGGAAGTGGGAGAGAGTTGAGCCCTAGAATGCAGCATTTAGGTGAATCCTTATAAGCAGGGAAGGCTCTCTGCCTCTTCCCTTTTTCCAGGGTCTTGACAATGTCTCAGATACTTCCTCCCCAGGACAGGATGTCCTATGCAAGGATGGTCTTCAGATGATCTATGACTCCCTCATGTTATATGCAACTTATTATATGAATGTGCATTTTTCTAGGGAAAAGGTCCACAATTTCCAACAGGTCTGAAAGTATTTTGCAATCCCTCAAAGAGTAAGACATATCTGGCTCTGGGAAACCCAGCTGGGCTGGGTCCCACCCATACTGCCCCTATCTCCTGGGCCTTGATCTTAGCAAGCTCAGGCATGACCCAGGCTCACAACCACCTGCACAGATTTGGACTCAGGAGGCATGAATTCAGCTTTACGTCAAGGCACACTGCTAGTTAAAGGGATTCTGGGTACTGAGCCTGGCCCTTCCCTGTGGTTCTTGGATTTCCCAGTTCCTCCATCCTTCCTGAGGCGCTAAGCTATCACCTGGGGGCTAAGCCTGAATAGCTTTTCATCCCCTTCCATTCCATAGCAGCCCAGTCCCCAAACTCCAGGACACTGAAGTGACCTCCACTGCATTCTCCACTTTAGGAGTCAGGGGAGGCTGACCAATACCCTTCTCTGGTCAGCCACACATCTGAAACACATCCTAGAAGGGCCCCTGGCCAAAAGACAGATAAGCACACTCATCTCTGTCCAGATCCCAGCATCTGGGACAGAATGGCCAATCAGGGACTTAAAGAGCCCCAAAGGGTGTGACCAGCAGCAATCATGGGCAGTCCTCAGTTTGGTCTTTCCTTCCAAGGGATGGTTGAGGGTCTCCTCCCCGCCTCCCTCAAGAAGCTAGGCCACATGTGAATTCGATTCCCATGTGGGCCATTTCCCAACTCTGCAGACTGCTTCTTCCAGAAGCCTCCATTTCTTTAGCTCTGAAAATGGGACTAAGAATCCTTACCTCACTGAGTCCTTATATTTCCAGGTGTAATGAGCATTTGTTATATGGTAACAAATGAAATTATGACTGCTTCTCCCAAACCAGGTTCCATTGTCTTAAAGATTTGAGACTCTTATATCTCCCTCTTGGAGATATATAAAATTCATTATTATTTTAAAGGTTCTGAGAAGTTCTTAATAAAAGAAACCCAGAGTTGGACTACGAAACCTTCTAATGGGTAAACATTCCCATCATCTGTGTACAGCTGGCTGAGAAGCCGAGCTGCTATACATTAAAAAACAGCTCGGTGCCTGGTAGGCAATAGATGCACAATTAACAGGCTCTGTCTTCCCCAAATACTTCCCCCTTAAGAGCCAAATATGCAGAAAATGTAGAAAATTAAGGTAATAAAGCCATCCTCTGTGAAGCTTCCTGTGACAGCTCTGAAGGTTCTTTTAGGGGAGGAGTTGGAAAGACAGAGGACAGGACATAGGCACAGGTTGGTGGGACCAGCTGATTCTGAGGCTGTCCTGCCCGTTGAAGGGGGCGGGTGAATCCTGCCAGATTTGAATGCTTCCTAATTCTCCTGAGGGTTTCTCTCTCCTGACAGACAAGACCCAACCACCCATTAGCAGGACTTAGTGGCCAAAGAAGAGAGAAGAGGAAATCATGGAAAAGGAAACAAGCCAATAAACAAGTCCACCCACTGCCAGAGATCCCAGAGCCCCATGTGGAGCCAAGTCCTTCATGGCAGGACCTACCCTGCATAGCCACAGGGACCCAATGGAGCTGTTCTTCACAGCTCCCAGACCCCTCTCTGAACACCCCGCCCCATTGTGTCTGCTGATTATGGCAGCGTTCCCTACTACAGCATAAACGAATGCATTATGTCTTTGTTATGCTAATGTCATAGCACGACGCAATTTAAATAGCACTTCCAGAAAAATTAAGTATGTTCATTGACACAGTGAAATGTTTTCACCCTCGATGTAACCTTCACAGATTCTGTACAAAATCCATCAGTCAGTGAGCTATTCATTTGCGAATGCTTAGCAATTATTATGCTAATGCATCACAATGCATTACAGCAAATCCTCTGTAAGTGGCAGGAAGTGCAGCTGCCTCGCACACACCGCACCCACATTATGGGGCATCTATCAATATACCAAGCCATCATTGCAACTTGAGCCTAACCACATTTGGAGTCCTGCCTTCAAGGAGTAGACTTCCCCAGGTTCACTGACTCAGCTAGAAAGCAAACATAAACACATTCTCAAAGATCTGTCAGCAAGAGGGGTGTATCAGTTAGCTACTGCTGTGTAACAAACTACCCCAAAACTCAGTGGTTTGATGCAATAAGCATTTTCTATTGCCAGGAGTCTACAGATACACTAGATGGATCTACTGACTTGGGCCAGTGAGGCAGACCTTAACTGGGATCACTAGTTTATCTGTGATCTTTGGGGGCTAATTGGTATAGGATGACCTCATTTATGATTAAAAATCAGCTAGCTATCCACTGCAACAATGAGGATAGCATGTCTATCCATCTCTCTTTATCTAGTAGGTATACCAGACTTGTTCATTAAGGCAGTAGCAGCACACCAAGACAGAAAAACATGTGAGAAACCTTGAAGTCTAGGCTTAGAATCAACACAATATCCCTTCTGTCACATTCTATTGGCTTAAATCAGTCATGTGGTCAGCCAGATTTGACACTTGGGCAAACATACTCCACCTGTTGATGGGGAATGCTGCAGTCCCATTGCGTAGATAGTGGATACATGGAAGAATGAAGAATTACAGCTATCTGCCATCAATCTACTACTGAAGAGATGTTTGAACTACATGTAATGGAAGACTAAGAGAAGTTGGCACTGACCATGCTCAGTTCACACCCTTCAATGTTGGAGCAGTAGAGTTTTCCAGGTAGGTCAGGGGTGGGTGTCTTGCTACTAGTTACAGTGACTTCTATAAACTGAATTGCTCCTCTAAGTGTGATAGCCACCTCCAATTTAATGGGTCATTGCCTGAGACAGAAGAGGACTCCAGATCTACCAGCCCCTGCTATATCAGGTGCTCTGGCTATAGGGTTGGCCTGCAAGGAACCATTCATGCTCCTTTGGACCAATGACACAGACCAGTGAACCGACAGGCTAGGAGTAAGCCTTCTCTCTGGCTGAGGATAAGTATCTAGTTCTGGTCCACCCAGAGCTCAACAGGTGGTGTGGGCCCCCAGTACCAACGACTGAGCCAGCAGATCTAGAAGGACTTGTTGCTCCGTTACAGAAATGTTTCCCTTGTGCTTGCCCTGGCTGCACCCTGCCCAAGGGAATGGCCTCTGCTGCCTTGGAGGCCATGATTTATATCACAGCTCCATGGCCACAGATGATCATATGAAGGGCAAACACTTGCCCCAAAGACAAACAACCTATGACCTGGCTCATGAAGAACCACCAATCCAATCAGAGTTCTTTTGGGAATCTGAACTGAGAAACACAGAAAAGACTTGCTGGTCAGTGGGGGCCAGAGCTGCAGCTGAATGATCCTGAGGTGCAGAGAGGGCATGATGGCCACTGCAAAGAATGTTGACGGCAGGAGAACAAGGCTGGCTCAAGTTTCACGGAGCTGAAACCACGTTGCCCCTAGATGGAGTTGCACAAGAGGAGGGGGTGGGAGAGAGAAAGAAAAAGAGGTGGGGAGAGAGAGAAAGGCTACTCCCCAGAGCCCCCTGGATTCTAGAAGGCTGTTCGGCGACAGTTCCAATCCGTCTGCCTCTTGAGAATAAGCCCCCTCAAGTGGAGACTTAACAACCCCGACCACAACACTCTACAAACTCACGCGTTACGGCATGTCTTTACCGGCTTTCCTAGTAAAGCTCACATTGAGAGTCTGACTTTATTGTGGCAGAACCTGCAGAACCAAACCTCACACCTGCTCTCACACAGTGGTCAGAGAGAGATTTTTAAAATACAAATCCGATCAGGCTGTAACCCTGCCTAAAGCCTTTGGATGCTTCTTGTTGCTCTTCAGATAAACCCCCAATCCTGCCAAAGCCCAGGGAGCTCTGTCTGGTCTGGCCTCTGCCTGGCCCTTGGCCCACCTCCCACGCTGTCCCTGTCCTGCACGTGATACTCTGTGCGGGCACCAGCCCCCTGTGGCATGAGGGTGCCACGTGTTTCCATGCAGGTCTTTGCCTCCGCTGCTCCCTCTGCCTGAGACAGGGCACTCTTCCTCCACCTTCTGTGGTGCCAACTCCCCCCTAGCTACTGAGACCCAGTGTGTGGGGGTTAGACAGTGGACATGCCTAGATGTCCTCACACCCAAACCCTTCCAGGTTGGCAGGTACAAATAACAGGCACCTGGGATAGTGTAGGCCTGGGTGGTCAGCCCTGACCACTCCCAGGGTCCTGCAAGGTCCCGCCTCCCTGTGTGGGGATCCTTTCCACAAGAGAGCATAACCATAGTAACAAATAAGAAGGGTCAGTTTCAGCTCCACTGTGGCAGAGAATCCCTTCTTGAGGATGGTGAAGGAGTTTGCCTGCTTAGCAGATGAAGGACCACAGAACCCCAGCCTGGAAGCCACAGAAGGACCGGCTTTCCCCCTTAGTTACAAATGAGGAAATAAAAACTCCCTCCGCTTTCCCTCCTACTTCCCCCTTCCTGTCCCATTGGCTTGGCAACAGGAACAATAAGCTGATGGTTCTAGTCACAGAAAATGACAACCGGAGCCGGAGGTTACTGAGTGCTGACTGCATACGAGGCGCCATGCTAAAGGTTTTACATAGGTGATTTTATTTCATCCTCACAACAATTAACCAGATGAAGAAACTGAGGCTTGAGAGGTTTGAAGTGTGTCAGACTCGCTAAGAGGAGGTGTTCAAGCCCTGGCAGTCCTGCTCCAGAGCTAACACCTGATCTGCTGTCTGGAGCCGCCTCGGTCAGCTCTGGTTATTTGGGACTTTTCCATGGAAGCAAGTGAGCCGCGTGTGGATGAACTGAGAGGGGCCTGTGGGTGGCCACTCATGGTCCTCAGCGCTGAGCGGGGCCCCTGGAGGGAGAATAGGTCATGCATCACCATGTCCCTTGGCTTGGTGGCACTTGAGGCAGCCAGCCAAGGTCAGGAGCGATGAAGGGAAAGGGAACCACCATGTGAGCTCTACTCAGATGACGGCCACACAGCATGGTGGGGACGATTGTTCCCATTTCACAGTTGAGAAAACTGAGTATTCGAGAGAGGAATTTGCCTCACAGCACAGAGCTCTAAGTGGCCACCTAGGAGTGCAGCCAGGCCTGTGTGGACTCTGCTTGTCCTGTGGTCAGTTGTACCTCCCAGAATCCAGCGGAGACACACACTAAGAGGGATGGGGACAGGTGAGGGAAACAGGCCACCTATGGCATTCATGTGGTGTATTTGTGAGCACCTGCTATGTGCGAGGGTCTGATATGGAACAAGGTACCCCTGGAGCCTAGAGTTCATCTGGGGGTCAGACTGTAACCCAGTAGAGGAGGAAGGCAATGCCAATGGCACAAGCTGCCCCGCTGGCTGTATGTGAGCAAATAAGCCAAAGGGACCCTGGAGGAGGTGCTGAAGATGGGAGAGTCCTCCCCAGGACCCTTGACCCTGCTCCCAAGTTCTCCCCACTCCCTCTGGGAATTCCACTCTTGATGAAGTCACCCTTTGAGCCTGCTCAGCCTAGACAGGTCAGGACCGTCCCAAATGGTGTGTCCCCTATAAGCTCTCAGGGAACATGCCAGTTTGTCTAAGCTGGACTGGGTGGGGCAGGAGTGGGGAGGTGCCGCCTAGGTGAGAGAGGAGTTCCTGAGACAAGAATCAGATAGGGACCCAGGCCAGCAGCTAGAAGCTGTGGTTCTCAGGCTGGGGTCTCATGTGTGGCTATGATTCCCACATCTTCCAGAGGTAGGAGCCTGCCTGGCTGGGGCCACCAGGTAGAGGGAGGACACGAGTTCTTGGAACCTGACCCACAGCTGAAAGGCTTGGGTCCTTGCTACTCGGTATAGTGTGTGGATGGAGCCTGAGCACCAGAGGAGCTCGGTAGGGATGCAGAGTCTCGGGCCTGAGAGTCAGGTGTGTGTGTGAACAACTCACAGGTTCAAACTGGAGAACGGGCTCGGGTCACTTATGTCAGTGGACAGTGCCCGCTCCCAGGACAGGCTGAGCCTCCTGAAGGACAGTCACTGACCTTTCCAGGCAGGTCACTGGTCAGGGAGGTTGGAGGGGTGGCTCCAGGCAGGCCAAGGTCTTTAAGCAGGGAGGAGGATGGGGGGAGAAGAGAAGGGAAGGGATGGGGTGTGGGGCGCAGAGCTCTGCCCAGGAGAGGGAGGGGATGAGAAGAAGTGGGGAGGTGGGGAAGGGGGGCGGCGCCAGCAGGGCTGAAGGCTGTTGGCCAACAAGTAGGGCAAGGAGCCGACTGCAGCTCTCAGAGGGCCGCTGACGCTTCCCCAGAGCCCGATCATCTCCACGGACAATTAAAACCCGGCTGTGTGGAGGAGCCCTGGCAGCCCGGCCCACCTGCCGCTGCTGTGGTGGCTCCGCTCTGACACACTCGCGCCGCACACAGACACGTTCCCCATAGTCCTCATGTCACACATCCGTGTGCACACGCACTGTGCCTGTTCTTCCCACACACACACTCCCAGGGATTGCTGTCTGTCTTGGACATGGTGCATACACAAACACCCTCACGAACACACCCTCCCCCACAAACGGGGCATACGCAGACTGAAACATGTACGCAAGAGTTCACACACACAAGCTCTGAGATGTACAGATCCCCCCCCATATCTATACCATCCTGCACACATGCCTGCTTCTGCTGACACCCACATGTACACACACCACACACTCACCCCTCCCGACACCGGGTAAGGGATGTAACTCCTGTAACCCGAGGGGACACTCATGGAGAGCTCGGGTGTGTCACACACCGTTCTAGGTGTTCCCTGATCTTTACCCCTCACTGCACCCCTAGGAGGTGGAGGCCACCATGGTTCTCACATCACAGACACGGAGGCACAGGGAGGTCAAGGCATTTGCCAAAGTCACAAAGCCAATGAGCAGCAGAGCTGGGCCTTAAACCCAGGCTGTTGACCACTACTCCACACTGCTTCATCCTGTGACGCTCATAGCCAGGGGCCTTCAAAACCGAGGTGCTCCTTGACCCCCCAGTTTAAACTAGGTTCCTGTGCCACAGGAGTCCCTCTGGGCTTTTCCTTGACATTAATTACCACAGTTAATGATATATTTATGGAATTTTTCATTTTCATTCATTCTACAAATGCGTACTGGGCATCCACGAGGTGTCAGGCCCCGTTCTAGGCACTGAGGTCTGTTCTAGCTCCCTCTGTCCCTCCCATCGTCATCCCTCCCGGGGGCGGGGATTCCACCCACAGTGCCCAGCAGGACGCCTTTGCACAGAGCCCCACTCAAGGGTGAATTAACGACTGCAGGGATGACCCAGACTACACGGCAACAACACACACCTGTACACCAGTGAAGAGCCCTGGGCGCCCAGCTTCACACATGCACTTGTCATCACTCACCTCCACATCTTCACACCTCCACATGCTCACAAGTCACACCCAGACATTGTTGCACACCTACACACATGCACACTTGCTCTAATGTTCAAACCATATTCACACATGCACACTGCCCATATGCACACTTGTGACTCTCTCCCATGTTTTCATTCACCCAGTCCCACGCTGGTAGGGGCAGGGAAGTGAGTCCTGAGCTTCGATAGGGGCCATGTAAGAAGGAAAGCTGTCGCTCCTAATGCAGCCAGAAACCTTGCCCCCATTCCCCAAATGGCTACTTCCTGTTTGCCCAAACTCCAAAATGTATGAACCCTGGGAATCGTGAAGCCCGGGGTCAAGTGTACTGTGAGGGGCCCTGAGGTTATCAAATGCCCCTGGGTCTAGCAGGGAAGAATGGGGTATCAGATGGAAGAATGTGGGGTGGCGACAAACCCTTGGGGCTTGGCAATCAGTGAGGAAGAAGAAGGTAATGAACTACTGCTGGGGACTGTCCCAACCCCTCTCTTCCATGGCCCTTCCTCTGGCCTGTCCAGGCCAAGACATCTGACCATGCAGGAGCCTAGGCAAAGAGCGCCTGAACAAGAGCAAGGCCGGGGTTCAGGCAGGACATCCCAGGCCTGAGGGAGGCTACAGGCAGGACCTGATACACGCAGAATGGGTAGCTGAGGGGGCCACGGGACAAGACTTGATAAGGAAGAAAGGTCCCAGCCCAGGCTAGTGGGCTGGAAGTCCAGGCAGGGACCAACATGGGTCATGAGCTCCATAAAGAAAGATCATGCTAGGTGTTGACACTCAGACCACCCGCACACAGGATCCACAGTGGGTGTCCAGGAGTGCTGGGCAGTAGGGTGGCTTCCAGCCTTGGAGTCCATGAGGCAGGCCAGAGGGGTCGAAGAAGAGGATGGGATGGGAAGAACAAACATGAGGCCCTGAGTGGCTGTAGGCAGGCCCTTTTTCTTTATAGCCTTGGGGAGGAAATGAGGCAGAGAGGGGTGAGTGTTTGCCCTGCCTTGTCCCTCCTCAGGCTCCAAAGCAGAGTGGGTGGTCCTGCCTGTCCCTAATAACCCTGGTATTTCCCTGCAACTGGAGCACCCTCCCCACCAGCCCCATGTCTGACTACCTCCTGGTACTGCCATCATCACTCAGGGACACAGGCCTCAAAGCATGATCTTCATGGAGACTGTCTTGATGTCTGGGGCTCGGTAGCAAGAGTAGGCACTGTGAATTCATGCCCACACGCACTACACAGAATTCCCACACACAGAAATGCGAGGGCAGAGGTGGGCACACGTGTGGGTGCACTCACAGGCATGCGTGCGTGCCTCCCCATGGTGCCCGGAGTGAGTTTCAGGTGTGACATTGGGATGACCCTTCCTGCTGGGCAGAGGAAAGGTGAGCTCATTAACCCTCACAGGTACCCAGGCTTCCTACCACCTCCCACACCTCCTGCCACAAAGTTGTGTGTGAGGCCCCCTCCTCCCACTCTGCTGCATCTCAATGGGGCCCTTCTCTGTCTGATGTCCCACAAAGTGGGACCCAGAAATGAAGGGTATGTGCCCACTCCCAGATGATATCCCTCCCTCTCCTCACAGTGGCCTCTGTAAAGAGTGAGGAAACAGGGATGGTGGAGAGATGACACCTCCCTGGATTACAGCTCCTCCTAGCCATTCCTCACTAAGCCCAAGAGGAAGAGACCTTCACCCTCAGTCTAGAGGATCCCTAACACTATCCCTGCAGACCAGACTCACTGTTTCCTCCTCTTTCTTCCTTCCTTCTTCCAGGAAGAAGCCTAAGGAGCTAGCTGCCTAAGACAGTCATTGGAGAAAGCTGATGTTTCTCAGTCCTAAGTAGAACTTGAGAACCGAGTAGAAACTTGAATAGAGAATAGCATGATTCTTCAACATCCATCCAACAGTCTGTCTACCCATTCATCCATCCACTCACCCACCAGTTCATACATCACTCCATCCATCCATCTATCCACCCACCCACCAACCATCCAGCAGTCCATCAGTCTGTCCATCCATCCACCCACTCACTCATCAGTCCATCCACCTATCCATCCATCCACCCACCCCCACCCATCCATCCACTCACCCACCAGTCCATCTATCAGTCTATCCATCCATCCATCCATCTGTCCATCTAACCATCCACCCATGCATCCCTTAGTCCATCCACCCATCCACTCACCCACCAGTCCATCCATCAGTCTATCCATCCATCCACCCACCCATCCAGCCAGCCAGCCATCCACCCATGCAGCCATAAGTCCATCCATCCATCCACCCATCCATCCATCAGTCCATCCATCCATCCACTCACCCACCAGTCTATCCATCCATCCATCCCTCTCTCTCAATCTTGTTCTCTAAGCTCAGACTGTGCTGCGCCCTGGGCTCTAGGAACAAAGAAGAATAAGAACAGTTCCTGCCCTCAAGGAGTCCCCAGCCTAATCTAAGAGGAGATGAGAAGACACACCAATGAATGACAAGACAATGTGATAAGTGCAATTACCAAGCTATGAACAAAGCACTGTGGAAGCACATGGGCCAAAGCCCGGAGGATCTGGGGAGAGCTTGGCAGAGGAGGTGACATTTAAGCTGAGTCTTGAAGAATGAGTGGCAGTCTTCCAGGCAGAGATGTGGGGGAGAGCTCATTCCGACAAACCTTAGAGGTGTCTTGTGACAGTTTTAGCTCCACAACTAATAACTTTGAGGTTCAAATTAAATCCTCCCAGCCATTGACCGCAAATCTGATGCAGTCACACTACACCTTGGTCTGGGAAGTGGAGCCTCACGAAAAATAGCCACCCACTCCTCCCAAGAGTGTAACCTCCCACAGAAATCCCAGCACATTCATTTAAGGGCTTTTGCTACAGCTCTGACTGGCTGGGTACTCCCTTCTCCTCCTCACAGACATCTGTGAGAGGTTGAACTATCAAGAGCAGAGCCCAAAGCAGTGGACATACCATATCCAAAGTCAAGCTAGGGGTTGAGGAGACAGAGTTCAAGGTCACAGCTCCTAGCCCATCAAGTGCATGGCAGTGCAGCTCAACTCTCTGTCTCTCAGTAGAGCTTCTCCTAGCAGCTGACCCTGAGACCAGGATTTAAATTCAAGTAGTTTATTTGGGAGTTGCTTCCAGAGACACTGGTAAAGAAAGGGGAGCTAAGGCAGGGAAGGGAAGGAAGCCAAGCAGATTACCACCAAGGGTACCTTGGGCTCAATCCCACGGGTGGGAAGGGAGTGGTGCTGGGGGAACATACAGACTACGCCCTAGGTTTAGCCTGGCAGAGGAACACAGAAGCTGGGGATGTTATCTTCCAGTTACCACCCTCTATTGGCCAAGAGCTGGAGGCTTCAGCACCTTAGCACCTCCAGCCTAGAGAAAGTCCCAACAGAATCTCAGGTGCTTGCAGCAAATCTTGCTGGAATAACTGGAATGGTGAGGGCACAGGGCTACTGGTGCTGCCTCTGATGGCAGCAGTGGGGGTACGGCAGTGAGAGACAGGCTGTCTTGGCATGAGGAAGTCTTGAGTTTCAGACACAAAAGAAATATAAGTGCTGTAATTGGGAAGACTCAATTCTGAACTATAATCAGAGACAACCCAAGCAGATAAATGATAATGAATGACGAGTAGCTGCCCTAATAGAACTCGGGCAGGATATAAAAGACACCAGGACAGGATGGAGCCTTAATGCAAACAAAAACCCAGGTCTGGGCACCATCCTTCCAGAGTCCCCGCTCCTCCTGGCCACAGGGCATCCCTGGGAAGCCTTCGAAGATGGCGACTGCAGCACCAGGAGCAATGCCATGGTTGGCAGAGCTGCAATCCCACCTATGGGCATCAGGAAGGAGCACCCGAAAGCTCTGCTGGGCCCCCAACATCCCCCCTAGAAACACTGACGACAGAGTGAGAAAAAGCCATGGCTGTCAGCCAGACAGTCAGCAACCAGAACTCCCCTTCTGTGGGAGGACTTCAGATGTGCCCAGAGTTCCTGTGAGCGAGAGTAACTTTACTCCTGAGTGTTGCAAAGTGAAACTACACAAAGTGCCGAGTCACAGAAAATGCCAAGATTCTTCACACATAGAATAATGAGGCAATAAAACTCAACTATAAAGTTAAATAATTTACCATAAATATCTAAAGCTCTCAAATTATTCTCTACATTAACTGCCTATGTTTAAAATGATCTTTGCATTCACTATGTCACAGATGGCAAAAGCAGACAAGAGAGTCCTTGACAACTCTAACTGCAATTAGCCCTTCCCAGCTGCGGTGATTTAAAGGCCTTTTCAGTTAAGCTGAATGAAACACCCGCGCTTTATAAATAAAGGCTTTACCAGGGCTGACAATGAAGTATTTGAAACGTACAGGCCTGAGCTGGTGGAGAGGGGGCGGGTAGGGAGACGACTGTCACTACGTCCCCAAACTGGAGCCCTACACACCCCTCAACCCACCCCTTCCCCAGCCCCACTCACGTGATGCTCACACACTCCCTCCACAAACACAGGCCTACGTCCTCTGCTCCTCCCCACACAGACACGCCCTCATCGGCCTTTGCACATCCTCGCAGTCCTAATACCAAACACATGCGTCCTCTCCCTGCACACATGTGCACAGGTGTCTCCTGCACCCTCACGCACACCCTTCCTCCCTCCCTTCTGCCCTTTGTGTAAACACACACACACACGCTTGTGCATGTTCAAGAAAGGTGCCCGGGTCCGGATGCAATTTTTCAGCAAGTAAAGGCCAAATGAGGTCAGTTGTCTCGGGTAGGAGACCGAGTGCCAGGCTGTGTGGCCAGGCCTGGGAGCCCTCGCCCGCACTGCTCCGGCTGGCAGAGCAGGAGACGTTCGCTGTGTGCTGGGGAGGAGCTGTCCTTCAGCAACACACGAGCACCTTGGAGACAAGAGTTAGGAGGCAGCTGCGGCAGCGCACAAAGGAGGTCAAGGTTACCCTGATTGCCGTCGAGCGCTCCTCCCCGGGGCCTGGCTGGTTAATTGCTTAGAGTCTGGTGTGGCAGAGGGAGCTGACAGCAAAATGGCCCCTCTGAATCACATGCCCACATCTCTGGATCCTTGGGGCAGGGTGGTCCAAGGCTGGGGCCCTCCACTTCCCCACCCATTCTTGCCCATGGCACAGTGAACACAGGCCAGGTCCCAGTTGGCTCAGAAAAGCTAGAGTTCACGAGGTCCTCTTCCTAAATCAGAGGACACCAGAACTTGTCCCAACCATGGCCTCAGCCTGAATAGTAGCCCTGACTCACAGCCTCTCCTACCATGGCACCCACAATACAGTAACTACACTCCTCTCTTTCCTGAGTAGTTACTTCACACCTGGCACCATGCCAAGCCCCTCCCAGATATTACTCCCTGCACCCCACTATAGTTCTATGAAGCAGATACTATTATTCTCATGCTTAATTTTCAGATCAGGGGAGCTGACACACGGAGGGGGGCGGTAAGTAACCTGAAGGGAGAAAGGTAGGGATCTCAAGCCAGGCGGTGCACACTCTCACCCACTGCACTGTACAAGGCTCTCCTGCTTCATGCCGGAGAAGCAGCCCTGTCCTGCCCACAGCCCTCCTGGCTGAGCTCTGAGCTGCTGCCCAGTCCTCCTAGCCACCTCCCTTAGCTTGGGACCCTGTTTCTGAAATAGGAGCCAGCTCCAACAGTCACGATGCCCCATCTTCCTAACTGTGCACACACATACACCTCCCCCCACGTCCTTACGCCATCCTGTTGTATCCACTGGGTGGGGTTTTCCCTGCAGAGATGCATCTACTACCTCTGGGCCGCCATCTGGGTCTCCCATCATGAGATCCTGTTTCTCTTCCAGTTTTGAAAGGCCAGTTCCCTTGCAAAGTTCCCTTGCACCAAGGGCAGCAATGGTCCCTTGGCCAGGAGCACTCCAGGAGGAGCTGGCTTCAGACAGTCTCTGAGGCTGTTGGGAGGATGGGCCAGAAGTTCCGCAGAAGCATTTGGACTCCTGAAGGGCTCCACCCCAGACAAGCTCTCATTAATTTGCTGTTTATAATATTTGAGTTCCAGGGAGCTGCCTGGGCTGGGACCCAACTTGCAAAGGAGGAAAACAAAACCCAATCTATTTCCGAGGGCAAATGAAGACATTCACAGGATCTTGAGGTCTGTTAAAAGGATTGCAGGGGAAGTGTGCAAACCAGTGAGCCCAGCGTCTTAGCAGTGGTAAAAGCAAGAATTCTGGGGAGTGGGGACGGTGGTCCCTGGGGATGGGATTGCTGGGATCAGATGAGAAGGAAAGTGGCTTCACTGCAGACTTGAGTCCAAGCCTTGCTGTGTGCATAAGCCTCCTGCAAAACGGCAGTGCTTTTGCCTTCAGCCAGTCCGGGTGTGGAAACCAGATCCCAGGCCTTGCCGCACATGCCCACCTTGCACACCCACCCCCAAATGCTTCTTTATTGGTGGAGGACAGAGGCTTCAGATTGCCCTGAGCTGCCTGAGGAAAGCACATGGGCCGCAGATCCCACATAACCACTTCCTCACTGTGTGACCTTAGGAGAGAGACACTTTACCTCTCTGAGCCTGTGCTCTCATCTGTAAACTAGGAACAGCAGTTCTCACCTTAGTCAGGATCCAACAAGCTCATGCACATGAGGCACCTAGCACAGCGCAGCTACCTTGGACGTCACAGAGGCTTCAGAAATACAATTCTCTTTACTCTTTCTTTCCCTCTTTTCTGGACTCCCCTTAGCAGGAATCCTAGACAATTACAGGTCAGTGGCTAAGGAGGCCACAGAAATATCTTTAACTCCTGCACTTTATAGGCCCAGAGAGGCAGTGCACAGCCTCAGACACACAACAGGTCAATGGCAGAGGTTAGACTTATACCTAGGCCCAGCTTCCCCAAGCACCCCAGCTGCCCCATAGGTTCACCTCCACAGAGGCCATTGCTTTGCTGTCTGTCAACAACCTTCATTTCATAGATGATGAACCCAGGCTGTGGAAGGAGAAGCAACGTGCCCATCACTGGCCTCACCATGGGCCAGGGGGAGGCCTGAATGCCAACCTAGGTCTTTCTGACTCCAAAAGAAGCTCTCCCCAGGACCCCCACAGGCTGCAGCCTTTCCTCAGGTCATTCATCTCTCCTGGCATCTTCAGCCAAGTTCCAGGAAACAAGAGTGACCACAATAGTGAAAATTCTCAGCTGGGTGGTGGGACAGACCCAGGGCCCGTGGTAGGTTCGGCACAGAGGTGTGCTGTAATCCAGCATGGTCCAGGAGGCTTGCCTTGGTGTGCCAGCCCTCAGCCACGCCAAGCAGCAGACAGGGCCAGGAAGGGGCCTAGGAACCTGGGGGCAGTTCCCAGGAGAAAACCCAACTCCTGCTCTCTGATGGAGCTGAGACTCTTCCACTGTTTGCTTCCCCTTGGGTCCGAGTGTACTGATGATATCTGTAATGAGGTGGACACTGGGCACGGAGATGAACACAGTGCCATCTTCCATCCTTCCCGGATATAGGAAAGTAAGGGAGACTGAGTCCAAAGACAAGAGTGCCCTGGGGAGAGAGGGCATGAGGCTGGCCATGCAAGGGAGGGACCCCAGGAGTTCGGTAAGGTAAGATCCAGGTGCCTGCGGGCAGGAAGGGCCTGGTGGGTGGGACAGCAGCTCAGGAAATCAGACCTTACCCTGAGAGCAGCAGGAAGCCATGGAAGGACTGGAAGCAGGAGAGGGCCTGCTGACATTACAAAAGTCACATTCTGAAAGCTGAATGGTACAGGGTGGACTGGGTGGGCCTCCAAGCAAAGACTGAGTCACGTGAAAGATGGGGCAGTCACGACTGCGGGACGCACAGCTGAGGCATGCAAAGGTGAAGAGGAGGAGGCACTGTGACCCTAGGTGCTCCTGCCTGGGACTGAGGGGAGGGGCCTTTAAACATCATCACGAGTAGCAGTAAGAACCTTTAGAGTGCTGACTGCATGTTCTAAGCACTCATATGCATCATCCCAGCTGATCCTCACAGCTCCACCACGTGGCTTTACCATCACCAACCCCACTTTACAGATGAGAAAGCCGAGGCGCAAAGAGGCTAAGTAATTTCCTAAAGCCACAGCCAGTGTACCAGGATTAGGGCCAGGCAGTCCGATTCCAGGGCCTGACCTCTTGCCACCAACTGCCCTGTAGTCCCGGGGTCAGATGGTAAGTCATTACTGGACATGGGAGTCCAGGGAGTCCCTGGGACATCAGGTGGGCGAACTGGGGAGAATGTGGAAGTTCCAGAAACATCAGCATGGACACAACAGATTAAGCCCTGGAAGTAGTGGGGGGCCAGGCAAAGGGGATGGTTGATAGACCAGCCACAGAGGAAGGGCAAGAAGAGTGACCGAGCATGAAAATCTACAGTGCCATTGGAGTGGAGAGCACAAGAGGGCCCAGGGGCGCGGGAGGGCACCCAGCTGGGCTCAGCAGGCTGGCTTGGGAGTCTGCTTCACCCCTTGTCGGACGGACACCACTGAGCCAATCTCTTAACTCTCGGCACACTTGTGCCCATCTTCTATCAAGGGGGACACTAATAATACTCCGTCCACAGGGCATTTGTGAGGATCAAAGGCAACATCATCCAACAGGAGCTCCGATGGGATTAATGCGCACCCTCACACTATCGTGATGTGACATGAGAATCTAGCCCAGGTAGGTCCAGATGACAACCTGGGGACAGAGGGGGGGCATGGTAGGTGCTGGTGTTACCCCAGCTTATTCCCCTATGCTGCTGGTACCTGCTTCGGGGACTGCCTCAGTTAAGAAAACTTCCTCACCCAAGGTCCCACTTCCCTGGGGGTGCAGGGTACAGAATAAATGATCAACACAGGGGGATAGGGTCTGGCCCTCTTGTCCCAGTATAACCCAAATCAGAAGAGCCATCGGCCCCAGAGCTCCTTATGGGGTGGCAGACCCTTTGTTTGAGACTGCACTGGAGCTCAGTTTCTCCCCACCAAGTCCTGCTTCCACTCCCTTCCTCCCCCTGGCGTGGATCCCAGCCACAGTCCTAACGAACTCCCTGCCAGGAGATCACCAAGCCCACAGGTGCACACCATTAAGACCAACAAACGCCACCTGCCCACAGGTGGCCGGAGCAGGCCATTATCTAATTCCCCCAACAGGTTGGCAATGACTTTTTCTAAGGATTCTGTCCATCGTTGAGCTATGCGGTCAACACGCATCAAAGTTACCCCCTTTTCCATTCTCAGCTCAGTGATCTGGAACAAGTTATTATCTTAACCCTCTGAGCCTTGGTCTCTCCAGCCTGTCAATTGGGGAGAAGAACCCCTCACACATTGTGTTAAACTAGGAAACACTTATAGAAACCTTCACAACTGCCTGTAAAGTCATATCAGCTCTGCTTTCAACCCATTTTTAACCATTACAATTTCCCATTTTCAGCTCCCAAATGATTTACAACCATCCAGATTTCAAGTCATGTCATGCTGAATAACCTCAGGCAAGTTACTTAACCTCTCTGTTCCTCAATTTTGTCATCTACGACATAGCATCAATCTCATAGGGTTGTTGTGATGACAAAGTTAATCTGTGGAACACTCACAGAATAGCATCTTGGGCGTGGTGATTCTCCGTAAATGTCACCTTTTACCTTCAGAACTCCCCTTTTGTCAAGGGGAACCAAGAACTTCATGCAGTACTCCTGGCTGTGGCCTCTCCCATGCAGAGCAACGTGCTACCATGCCCTACCAGGCCTGTTTCATAGTCTTTATTTCTAATAATGCTTCCCAGAGTTTTTGGAGACTGATTCTTTTCATCTGCCACATCGCACTGAACATCATTCTAAACTTCCTAGCCAAACAAACTAAAAACAAAACCCCCAAACCCCGTAAGTTCTCTCACACATACTTCCATGCTATGTCTTTGCCTTTCGGCTCACGTTGGATTCTGAATGTACAGGCACAGCACCACCTCCCTTTGTGTTACAGTTCTCCCCGTGCGATGTGGTTCAGCCTGGTGAAAGCCCTTCACAAGTAGGAGAGCAGGGAGAACTCACCAATGAGATGGGCAGACGCTGCCTGTGACCTTTGCAGGGCGGCGGGGACCAAGCAAGCGGAGGAAGCCTGGAGCTTCCCAGATGCCCCCCAGAGGGAGGGGGCAGTTTCGTGAAAACCACAGAGCCATCAAGACCCTTATTAATGTTGCTGCTGTCATCCAATGTAATTGCAATTTCCCACAATTTGACATTACATGGGAATTTAATAAGCATACTCACAACTGCCACACCATCAATAATAATAATAATCATTATTATTCATGGTGGTCATGTTCAATCTACCACATCTACCAAAGTGACAGCCCTCAAGCAACTTTGTTTTTTGCCTTGTGATCCCCCAATTTCCTTCCCCCTGAGCTTCAAATGACTGACTAAGGCTGACAGCCCATCTGTGGGATGGCCAGAGCCCATTTCAATGGCCTCATCAATGGTGCCATCAGATTCTTTCTCACGAGAATTTGAACTAGGAAATGCTGAGCTTTTTTTGAGCAATGGGCAGAAGAAGAGGAAAGGCCATTAGGGTGGAGAGGGCGGATCGGCCTTGCCGACCACGTGCAAGTAACGGGCACAGGGTGGTAGGAATAATGTGTGAGCAGACGCTCCCAGAGAGGACAGGGGAGAAGCCAGCGGACAGAAAAGGAGCGGAAAGTGAGTCCTGTCTATTAGCACTCCTGCGACTGAGGGCCCCAGGGGCATTTGGACGCCAAACCAACCTTTTGCTTACCGAGCCCTGATTCTTACACACTTTTCTTGGGTCCTACACACACAGATGCTGGAGAGAAAACCTCATTACCTGAGATAACGAGAGGGAGGCCTGTGCTCCTGAGCGGGAGGCCAGAGCCCTGTGGAAGGGCAGAAACCCCTTCCCAGGGGGGTGGAGCTGTTAACGAGCTGGCACCCTTGGAATGCCCCTGTTGGGCCAGTTACTGCTCCGAGTAATTACACTTCTTGATATTTACATTTCTCCATTTTGTTTACAAGGAGAGCTTGACAGGTTAGCCCAATTCCTTGCTGAAATCAAATAGATTGCATCCCCCTGACCTAAAGTTTAACAATATTTCCCAAGAAGGAAAGGTTAACCTGGCAGAGCTTGTCCTTGAACTAGACATAGCATACGCACATGGTAGGTCTTTGGTAAAGCTTTGTTTATGGAGAACCTGCGTTGGGTCTAGGTGCTCACAAACCCTGGTCTCAAGCAAGCTCTGCAGTTTCTGGAAATCAACCCCCCTTTTGAAATCTGCCCATCCTCAGTCTTTGAGGAATCTCCCACCCTCTGCTCTCCACAGGTCACCGGCACAAGGTTGATAGCCTTGGCTGGGAGTTCTCCGGGTGGCCGACATGGGGACTCCCAGCCTGGGACTGTTTCTCTTCCTGAGGTCTGGGCTGCTCCCGTCTCTCCCCTCAATGGTAAAAGCTAAACAGGAGTGCAGGTTCTCTCTCTGTAACCCTCGTCACCCACCACTGTGAAATGCTTCTCTCATTCTTGATAGAAACTAAAGAGACAGTTTGCTGTCCCCAGGCCTTCCTTCTGTTCCCTTTCTTTCCCACTCCACAGCCCATTCAGGGTCGTTCCCCTTAACACTTTTATTCTGCTGAAAGGAGGGGAACTCCTATTGAACCAATCTCTTAACTCTCGGCACATTTGTGCCCATCTTCCATGGACACAGCCACACACCCATCACTGAGTTCATCCATCCCATGGATGAACTCACTTGAGTCTCACAGCCTCCTTTCTAGAAAAGAGGCCTAAGACCACCCAGTAAGGAAAGAAGTGGCCAAACTATAACTTGAACCTCATTCGAGTAGCACCTCAAACCTACCTCTACCACTGATCATGTGTGAGACTTCGGGCAGGTGCATGATCTGTGCCCTCCATTTTCTGGTCTGCAAAATCTGGTGACCAGTACTCCCTACCTTACAGGGCTGCTGCGAGGATTACTTGAGTCATTACATACAGAATGCTTAGCAGCGAATCTGGAGCACAGGAAGTGCTCAGTAAGTAGCCACTGTTATTACTCACGTCATCTCCTCTAAGCACATTCTACTTGCTGCCTCAACGTCTCAGCATCTGAAACACCCAGGAAATGACATATTCCAGGAATCATATCACTTCTCATGTGCCTTCATGGTCAACCCTCCCTTCTTTTCCAACCTTAGAATACATCCACTACAGACTCAATCTCTCCTGAGAGCTCCCTCAAGAGACAGCAGTTCCTTCAGGGTCCATTCCACCTCCCTGTATTTCCTTGGGTCATTCTGCAACTTGCTGCCAGCACCAAGCACCTGCAGTTTTCCCAATTCTCTGACAGCTCATCTCAGGCCATGGCTCAAGCATCCTCTGAGCTTCAGGATGTCACCTGCATCAAGTTCAGGCAGCATCCTCCCTGGATGTCACAAACACAGCTGGTGAGGCGGCTTCCTCCTGAGGCCACATCATGCACCTTCATCAGCTGCCTTCTTTTCGGCCAGAATTAGGTCCCAGGAGGCTTCTCCAATCATGTTCTCTTTGTGCTGGGAGCTGGACTATCACCAGGCGAGTCAAGAACTGAGCAGAGGCTCTTGCTGGGCCAAGGATACTCCTACCTAACAGCTGGTGGCCCAAGTTGTCCCCTGGCGGCCACCTCCTGCCCTGTGTCAGCCTGCAGTCAGCACCAGCACTACTTCCTCTGTGGTTTCAGGTCAAGGTCAGGCAGAGCCTTCATGGATCAGAATCCATAGTGCCCAAGGGAGAGGCCTCTGAGGGCAGAGAGGGAAGAGACAGGCCCTCCACCTGCCTGCTGTGTCACCACTGCAATGAAGTCTCCCTGAGCCTCAGTTTCCTCACCCATGAAATGAAGTTAATAACACCTAACCCACAGGGCCGGGCTGGCACAAGATGGTGCACGTTGGGCACATGGCTCATTCTATGCAGCCACTCTTAACCCTCAGGGACCACTTGGTGGGATGGGCCATGGCCAGGCCTCCCTACTGTCCCAGTCTGCTTGGGACTAAGGGACATGGACCTTCAGTGCTAACACGGAGATGAACCAGAACAAGGTAGTCACCCCCCCTTCAAGGGCCACCTGGAGGACAGGGCCACTGGAAGGGAGCTGGCTGAAAAGAATGAAGATTAAAAATATATAAATAAAAGTTGGCTCTTCATAGCCCTCCAAGGAAGGGCTCCTGTCAGCAACCCCACTGGGCACATCCCAGGGGTCCTCGGGACACCCCTCCAAGGGAGCAAAGTTGTCTCTGTCTGTAACTATCTTTCTGCTAGAACTTGGTCGGGCCTGGTGACTGCCCAGCTGTCCCCTGACCCTGGACACCTAGGAGTCTTGGCGTGGTACCTCCCTCTGTAGTTCTCCATAGGGTGGTATCCCCTACTCCAGGGGGCATTTGACAATGTCCAGAGACATCTTTGGCTGCCACAATTGGCAGGAGGGCGGTTGCTGCTGGCATCTTGTGTGTAGAGGTTAGGACTGTGGCTAAACACCCACCAGTGCCCAGCACAGCTGCCCACAACAAAAAATGACCCGGCTGGAAATGTCACCAGCTGTCGAGGCTGAGAAACCCGGCTCTCCGGGAGCCTGAAGAGGCAGATTCAGGGTGGGCACGTGGGAAGCCAAGGGTTCCAGGAGCCCATCCCCCTGTCTTGAGGTCACTGAGGGACCCCCCCACCAGGAGGGAAACAGATGCCTCCACCCCACCGAGTCAAACCGGATGTAGACAAACGTCTACGGCAGGCCCCGGAAGGGGGTAGTGGGTGAGGGCAGGGATAGGCACTTCTGGCATGAGGCTGGCAAGGAGCAAGCTTTATGGCTTGTTCTGTTCAGAGTTTTAATTAAGCATCTCAAATAAGGATTTAATTGGGCTGTAACAAGCCAGACTATTGTATGCGAGAGAAACACCTGGGGATTATTAGAAAACATTTTTAAGGCAGTAAAGCTGCAGCAAACACTCACAGTACTTAAATACAATTCTAAATTTGAATTCTAATTCAAAACCGCACAAACGGGGGGAGCCCCACCATCACTGAGCAGGAGGCCCAGCGAGGGCTGGAGAGATGGACCCAGAAAGCTCAGGCTGCAACCACACGGGGGGCAGCAGAGGTGCCCCCAGACAGAGGGACTCAGTCCAAAGCTGGTGCCAGCTCTGGCCTCTAAGGCTGCTTCTGGGGAAATGAGAGTGGCTGAGACCACCTTGGGAGGGGCTGGGGTGACCACACTCAGCCTGAAATGTGCCACGATATCCAGGCCTAATCTTGGTCCTGAGAAGGGGCCAGGAACAACCAGGCTTAACTGGGTGGCTTAAGCTGGATGATACCAATGGTGGTCAAGCCTAGCTTGGCTCCTGGAAGGAAAGGCAACCAGGACCAGCCTGGGACTGGCCATCTCTCCCTCAAGTAGAATTTATGCCCTGTTAATCCAGAGACCATGGTCTGTTTTATAACTTCAGAGCACAGAATAATGCCTCATGCACAGGTAGGCACAGCTGGATGAATGAGTTAGTGAGGGAGTGAGTGAGTGAGTGAGTGAGTCGGAGGAAGCAGTCGTGCCCGGGCTTATCTTATAGGGGTAAAGCTGGGTATCCCACTCTCTCAAGGCCAGGTCTCTGATTGGAGGACACAAAGGACACCTGCAAAACAGGAGGCCATAAAGCTGATCCATATTTGGGGACAATGGCCTCCCTGGCACTCTGTCTCACTTCTCTCAGGGACTGACCACAGGGCCTTGTAACTCAATGCTGCCTCCATGACAGCACTGCAAACCAGCCCCGTGTCTGGTTTATTCTATGCTTCCAGCATCGGACAAGACACAGACACAGAAGTTGCTTATCTGTTGGAGGGAGTCACAAATGAGCAGATGATGGGTGCACATGTGACCACAGCGTCTCCATCATGGCTGTCATTTACTGGACTTCCCACCACAGGCCAGGCACTGTGCTCAGCACGTCCCATAAACCTTCTCACGTAATCTTCGAATGGCTTTGCAGCGTGAGGTCATCCTCTCCATTTATAGAAGAGGAACCTGAAGCTCAGAGAAGCCCTCCCTGCCTCACTCTGTTGCTCCTCCCAGGGTGCCCTACTGTTGAAGGGAGGCCCTCTGCCAACCTATGAGTGACAGCTTGAATTTCAGTTCATGGCAGGCAGGGGGAGCAGGCCAAGCCTCCCCGGACTACTGACAGGCTCTGCCAAGGGGACCAAGCCCAGAGGGCGTTTGAGGCTCCTGCTGTGGTGCTCAGACACCAGCTGTCTGGGTTTGCAGCTCTTGCAAGAGACCTTCTCACCCTCAACCTGCCCTCCTCCTAGAAATGCAGGGGAGAGAGAGAGAGAGAGTGTTGGGGGTGGGAGGGAAGGGGCATGGACCTGGGAGGGCAGCTCAAGGGGACTGAGAACCTGGTGGTACAGGGTGGAGTGTTCAGGTGCCCAAGGCTGGGGGCTCAAGTACATAACATGGGGAGTGGGAATGGGGTAAGTTGGTCACACCTGGAGGGACAGCGTAGGCTGAGGGAGACAGGTCCAGGAGTACAGAGCTGGAGGGTCTGGGTGCACTGAGGTGGGACACGGAGCTGCAGGGACAGATGGAGAAGCAGTCGGCCTCTCCCTCAGACCACGCTCTGCTTTCTCAGAGGCAGGAGACTGAGTCAGGAGCCAGGTGTGGGGAGCCTGTGAGCACCAGGGCAGGCCAAGAGTGCAGGGACTCCATACCTGAACTTCCAGGTGTGGAAGATCTCTGGAAAGATCTCTGAGGCCCTAACCCTACTTCCCCTAATCCCCACCTGCAAAGGCTCAAGGCAGCTGGACAGGGGCCTTAAGAGACGGCCATTAAATCTACCCCACTCCAGACCAGATCTTCCAGCTCCTCCCCTTGAAGCATCAGCCCATCCCCTGTTCAGGGCAGGGTGCTCTGGCTGTGCCCTGCCGCAGCACATTCAGCCACGATGACAGAAGTCATTGTAGGGCAGACCCCAAGGCAGTCCCCTTCGTGTGGGGGACACACCCCTGCTTCAAAGCCCTGGCCCAGGTCTCTGCTCAAATAACCTTCTCACTGAGCCCCCAGCAACCCCGCCCACCCCCTTTTCCTTGCCTTCTTTACTTTGTCTCCCTGGAACTTAATACTGTTGAGCACGTTCTGCATTTTACTTTAATTGTCGTGCTTGTAGCCAGTGTCTCCACAGAATGTAGGCTCCCCAAGGGCCCCGAGTTCTGCTATTTTGCTCTCTGCTCACTCCCTAGGGCCTAGAAAGTGCTGGCACACCGCACTCAAGAAATATTTGTCGAATGGCTGAATGGATGACCTTCAGAAATCCAGCCTCTCAGTTGATCTTTCAGCCCTCCTATGGCTCAGGTTGACAAGACAGGTGTTACTTTTATTACTTCTATCACATCCAGGAGTAAATAGTAATTATAGTGATAATAGCTAATTTTTATTGAGCACTAACTATGTGCCAGGTGCTGTGAAAAACATTTTACACACATAATTGAATTAATTTAATCTTTCAGAACTCCATGAGGTGTTATGAAACCCAATTGGACAGGTGAAGTACAGAGAGGTAAAGTAACTTGCCCAAAGTCACACAGCCATGTGTCTGGCACCATGCTGAGTGTTTTATGTGGATTATCTTATCATTCAATGCCTACAACTATTTATGTGGCAATAAAACTATTTTACAGAAAAAGAAGCTGAGGTCCAGAGAGATGCCATGACTTGTTCAAAGTCACACAGCTAACAAGGTGTAGAGCTAAGATTCAACCCCACATGTGTCTGAGTTCAAATCCAGCCCCCTTTCCCCTATGCCCACAGGGTAGTGGGCATTGTCCACAAATTGTCTCAGTTTGTCCATTTCTTCCCATAAGAAAGGGCATGTGCAAGGACTTGAAATGACAGGGAGAGAGAAGGTGAGCACTGGAAACAGCGGCACAGATCCAAATTCTTTTCTTGCGTCTGAACGCCCATGGGTGTCTTCCATCTCTGAGACACATATTCAACCAGCCACCCCTGGCAAATATCGAAGCACTTCTCTGGATACCTGGTTTCACTTGATCTTCTGGCAGGAAGATGGCCAGTGTTACCTGGTTCCACAGGTCAAGGTGTAAAATGCATAAGGCAGCAGGTGTCCCTACTTCAGTTGCTGTCAGTAACTATCCAAGAATATTAGTGACATTACCAACCAGTAATTTTCATTCATAACCAAAATAAACATCTTTAGATGCTGCAAATGCTGCAAATATTCCATGCCCCCCACTCCCACTGCCCATAGTACTCTGAAAGATGAGCTCCCATGGGCCAATGATTCTGTTGTATTGCCACAATCCAGGAATGGCGGTGATGGACAAGTGGTCCTTCAACTGCCTATTGTCAAAAAGAATTGTCTGAGATCAATTGTTCTAAAGCAAAAATCAATTGCATTTGGCAGTTGTCCTCTCAAATGTAATGAGTTTATATTCAATAACTCCATATGGCAGGAAACTTAACTCAGTTACTTGGAGGACGTTCTGCACCCAACTCCCCTGGCAGAAAGCCACATTGCTCCAACCCTGGTCCTCCTTGGAAGCATTTCGGAATTTCTCCCTGCTCATGGTGGGGGCCTGGAATGTCTAATAAGAAAATCTTCCAGGCCAGAATTATCACACCGGGCACAGATCTGACCATTTGTTCAGTTGTAGGAAGAGAAAGCGTACTGATTTTTATTAAAATTAAAAAAAAATTAAACCTGGATCCTTTTCCTTGTGAAAGTGAGAAGACAAGGTCCTTGAGAGGTTCCTCAATTTCCTCGAATTGTCTCAGTTTGGATTCCCCAGGGGCAACACCTGAAATAAAGATCTGAGTGCCAGTAGTTTATTGAGAAGGTGAGCTCAGGATGCACTGGGAGGGGAGAGGGAAGGGAGACCGATAAAGGAAGCAGCATGCAGCAGTTGTGTTATCCAGCAAATTATCACCGCAGACAACTGGCGCTCAGTCCCACCACCTGAGCCCTCGGGGAGAAAGTGTGGAAGCTGCCTCAGCGTCCTAGTCCTTACAACTGGCAGAAGAGGAGGACAGCGTTAAAGACTAGGTCCTTGTCTGTCACTGTAGGAAGCATTGACTCCGCCCCTTCCAGCAGGATGCTCCTGAAATGCGCAGAGAGCCACAGGTATTCTCTGTAAGTGCTGCCAGCCTGCACAGGTATCCAAAGGGGCTGTTCCCATTTCTAAGCACCGCACAGACAATCCACTGGGGAGGAGGAGGAAAATATTAACTTCTACCCATGTGATTTTGAATCTTGTCCTTTTTAATTATTTATTTTTGTGTCTCACATACCAGGTACATAGTAGAGGAACCCAGTTGTACTTATAATAAATTACATTGATCGGGGTGTATACACACCTTATTACTAATGGGTACATAGTCAAAGAAGCCTGGTGATCCCTACCGCAAATTAAATAGGAGTATCCTCCAACAAACCAGCAGGTGGTCAAGTCTTGCCAGAGACAGTCACCTTTACCATGTACTGGCCAATGTGAATCGCAAATCTGACGAAGAGGCTGGGTGTGGTGCTTCATGTCTGTAATCCCAGCACTTTGGGAGACCAAGGTGGGAGAATCACTTGAGGGCAGGAGTTCAAGACCTATCTGGGCAATCTAGAAAGACTGTATCTTTACAAAAATTAGAAAAATTAACTGGGTGTAGTGGCACGTATCTGTTGTCCTAGCTATTCAGGAGGCTGAGGCAGGAGGGTCACCTGAGTCCAGGAGTTTGAGGTTGCAGTGAGCTGTGAGGACACCACTGCACAATAGCCCAGGTAACAGAGTGAGACCCTGGCTCAAAAAAAAATCTGACAAAGAGAAATGGCATTTTGGAGCACTGGTAGAGAAACAGACCAGCCACATCCTTCTACAGCGTCTAAGACTTATCCTTGGAGCAAGCTGTGCACTTGAACCACATTCGGCTCCTTGCTGAGTTCACGGTCTAACCTGTGTTTTGTTACATCTGACATGAGGAACAGACAACATCAGACAGTCTATGAAACCTGCTAGCCATTTCTTAGAAATCTGTTGCATTTCTCCAGCCTCCCACATAAAACCCCAGTTGAAAAACTGATTTTTAAATGAAAGGTCAATGAAAACTTTGTTTTGTTCAAGAGATAGTAAAATGATTTTTACACATAGGAAAGGTGGAACCTTTGCAACTACTTGTATTCCCCTTTCCCTTTTGGTCACCAGGGAGCACAGAGCCAAATGTCTGGCCCAGTTATAACAACCATATGGACATCATGACTTCAACACAGCATTTTAGTTGTCCTCCTGAGAAACATTTTATTCCTAATTTATATTTTTCCTGGTACTGCATTATTTGGAATTAGTTAACTCTCTTTATTAGACATAATTCTTGCTAACAACTTCAAATTACTTTTGCGGAATGAGATGGAGTAGTTACCAATTCGTTAATTAAAAATTAAGCCCAGCCAATGGCCCAAATTGCACTTGCAGACACAAATACGACACATTAACGCTGCCCTCCCAGGCCAGTGCCATGGTATTTCAGCTGCTGAGTCTGCCTGGGACATGAGTCTCTGCTCAACCTCCATAGCAGCAGCCTCAGAAGGTGAAGGTCTCTGAGTTTCAGGGTCTAGAGTGGAGAAGGGGTCATAGGTCCAGCCCAGTAGCTCCCAACCCCTTCCTTCCCACCCACCACCCAAATAGCCTGCCACCCACTTTGTTTTCATTTGTATCTTTAAACCAGCTCCTGGCCTTTCTGAGCAACTGGATAAAAACACGTGTCTCTACCCCCTAATCATCTTAACTCTTTTAAACTTGTCCTGAAACTTTTCCTTTGGGCCCTAAGACTCAAAATACCCCAATATCCCTTGGGTGAGTATAGAGAACTGGGATGCTCCTCTTCTCTGCTCTCCCCATATTTACAAATTCTGAGTCCAGCCCCCAATGAGCTGCACCCTTCAGGGCTGATGGGGTATCTCCCACTTCTCTTATTACCCTTCCTCATCTATGGGCTCCAAGTACCCACTCTTCTGCTGATGCAACCCACTGCAGAGAGGAGGGGAGAGGTGGGGGGCATTCAGGCTGCCACCTGTCAGGATCCCCAAAACCATCCTAAGGAAGGTGAATTATTTGAGGCAGCCCTTGGCCCAATCTCTCCCTTCATGCCCACCCCCACCCCACCCACACACACATAAAACCATCAGGGCATCACAGCCAAAGTAAACCACTTTCCACAAAATAAAAAAAAAAAAAGGAACCCACACATCAGAGGGCAGAAGAAAATGCGACAGGGTAGAAAGTCACATGCTCCTGGTTCGATCTAATCCCTGCTCCACAGCCCCCCTCTGAGGGGGCTCAAACAAGCCACAGCACCTTCTCTGAGCCCCGGTGTCCTTATCTATAAAGCAGAGATAATAATACCAGCCTATCTCACGGGGGTGTATCAAATGAAAAACTGTGCACAAAAGGGCTTTGAAAAGGATAAAGAATCACACAAAGAGGTAGAGAATTGTTACTGCAATTGTTCCCTCCAAGAGCTGAGTGACCCCAGAAGAACCAGGGAGAAATTGAGCTTCAGGATGTGGAGTGGGGCAGGGGCCTGGGCTCTGACCAAGAGGGCTCCCTCCAGCCCCCACTTCCTACCACTTTCTCAATCACCTCTCACTTGGTTTTCATTATGCGCTTGCTTTAGTTTGGGGGGGGCTGAACCAAGGGACCATGGGGTCCCCCAGCTGCTCCCCAAGCTTCACACCTGGTGTCCCTTGGTCAGGGCTGAACTCTGTGTGTGTCCTCTAAAACATTCTAAGGGAGGAGATGGCACATGTGTGACATAGGTATGGTGACAACAGTGGGGACAGCCATTATCTGCAGTGGCCCTTGCTCACGTTTACAAAACAATGAGTAACTTGATCTTCCTCACTGCTTCCCTGGGGACCACTGGGTTCCCACCGGCAGGTGCAGCTGAGGCAGAGCAGGCCAGCCCAAGGCTGCAGAGACTGCATCAAGGGTCCTGCATGTGGGACAGGGCTCCTGTCTTGCCTCTTGGGTGCCTATCTCAGAGATCCGCCTAGTAGCCTCTTCCCTGTAAGGATAGTTTCTCTGATGGCAGAACCCCCAGTTCTAGCCCACTTTCACCTGCTTCCTGGGACTCTGAAGCTTACTTACTGCCAGAACTCCCCCTCTGGATTCTGCCACTTTCTGGCCATTCCTGTACCCCCTGCTATGCCTTCCCAGTGGCCCTGCTTGCCTGAGTCCCCACATGACACCAGCTGCCAGCCCCTCTGGACATCACAATCTGTCCTGAAGAGACAAGGCCTCATCCTTGTTCTGTGGCTGCATCTCTGCCCCCCACCCTCCACCCTACTAGGGCTGGCTCTGCCGTCCTGGGTGGCTCGAGTTCCATCCTACCCAACCCACAATGTTTCCCAGTCCACCGACGGCCAGCGAGGAATGCTGAGCGGTGCTGAGGGGCCAAGGTGGTTGAGGTGTGCTCACTGTCCCAGAGCTCAAGGGGTGTGCAGACAAGTGTGAGAGCAGATACGGCCCCTAGAAAGTCAGAGAACAAGGGAGGCACAGGATGTCTAAAACAGACAGCGCTGAAGCAGCAGCAGGGATCACCAGGGCTGGGCCCACAGGGCAGAACGAGGTGCGCAGAGGGCAGCAGACTCGCCTGCAGCAAGTGGCTGTCAGAGGGAAGACGTGGGGAAAGCACGTCATTCTCTCATTTTTGCTTAGACATTTCTTCATTCAGCAAACATGCACTGAGCACCTATGATGTTCTCATTACTCTTCAAAGCACCAGGCAACTTGGGATAAAGAAAGCGGACCAAGTGCCCTGTCCTCGGCGAGTTCACTCTTGGGGGCTTTAGGGCGGCTGATGAGGACACAGAAGCAGTGGGGGGCCAGAGCATGGACGGTATGAGGGCTGGGCTGAGAAGTCTGGGGAGGCGCTGGGGAGCCCTCAGGGCGTCTGAGTGAGGGCGAGGTGACCTCAGCGAGATGCCACCCATGTCAGAAGCCCTGGAATGAAAGGTGATGAGGGCTGGAGTCAGGGAAGGCTCCATAGCAAGGGAAAGAAGGGGGTGTATTTGGGTCACTAGGGGAGGAATCCCCCAGGAGGCCGAGGCTGGGGGAGCCTCCTCTTATGGAAAGGGGGCTGCCCCCTTCTCCCCAGGGCCCATGTGTGATGCCAGAGTCTGGAGGGCAAACCCCAGTGGTGCTGACTTGGGCTTCTCCCCCTGCCCTCCAGGCCTCAGCCCTCTCGTACCCACAGTGACCCTCATAACGCAACAAAGGAGAAATTCAAAGGCCTGGCAGGGCCTAAATATAGCCAGGCAGACTACGTGCAGAAACGTTCCCCTGAATTGACTTAAGAGCAGAGGTTGCCACGTGCCACTGGGGACTGCACTTTGTTTCACATTCACGCCAAGCCTGATGGGCCCTCAGAGCTTTCTTTAAACACAGGGAAAACATGAAATGATTTTCTGCAAAAGCCTCAGCACGAGAGGAGGAGGCCACTAACAGGAGGTTTGAGTCAATGGCCCACAAGACGCTGATGAACTTATTTGTTAAAAATGTAAATCCCTCAGGACAAAGGGCAGGCTCCATGCAAACCAGGCATGTGGGCGAGACATCAGAGCTGTGTTCTGAGTCACCAGTGGGGGCTGTGCGGTGGGGGAGGTGGGGACCGTGAAGTCTAGGCCTGAGAACAGGTGTCAGCTGTGGACTGGATGCTGGGGGAGCAGCAGTGTGGCTGCGCTGAGTACCTTAGGAGGTGGTACAACCCTGTCTTCACAGGTGAGAAACCGAGGCCTAGGGGGCTTAAGGAACTTTCCAGAGGCTCCTGAGCAAGCCAGTGGTGCAGCTAGGATTTGAACTCAGGTCCCCTGTCAGCAGAGCTGTTTCTCAAGACCAAGATGCCGTCCCACGGGCCTGCAGCCCCCTTCTTCACTAAGGTGTTCAAGGCTCTGAGATGTGAATAGAAGTGGGTGGTCCAGGAGGACAGACCCACATCCCTGCCCTTCAGAGGCCATTCCCAGGGCAGAGGGTGGGGAGGCGGCAGCAGCCTGAGAGGCAGCTGGCAGAGGCCGTGGTCTGGACAGAACAAAAACAGCCATTGCACAGAGCACCAATACGGACGTGAGCTGATGCTCTTGTTATTATAACCCACTTAGCCCTCACAATGCCCATTTCACAGCTGAGGAAACTGAGGCATGGAGCAATAGGTAACTTACCCAATGTGGGGCAGTTGGTAAGTAACAGAGCCAGAGTCAAGTCTGACGAATGGCAGCAAACTCTGCTTCTAACCGCTGAGCTCAGGTGCCAGGGAGAGGAGGAGAGTCCATTGCTTCCGAGGGCACCTCGGAAAGCCTCATGGAGGAGGGGTTGTTTGACTCTAACAGGTACTCCAGAGAGCAAGGACCAAATGAACAAAGACTAGGAGGCCTGAGGGCACAGTGACAGTTGGGAGCCTCTGGACATGGCTGGGGACAGGGACATCAATCTCCTTGGGAAGTTCCAGGTGAGGACACAAGAATAGTTCTTGCACTGTGTCCTGGGCTGAGTGCTTTTGAAGCATTTTCTCAGCTCCATAGGACTGGTTCAACCACTGCTTCTTGACCTCCCAGCTAAGGAACAGCGATCCCACAAAAGAGGTAGAGTGACTTGTCAAAGGATGACTGGACACAGCGGGAGCCGTAGAAGGCATAGGAGGAGGGCAGGGTGGGACACAGCCCTGGCCTGGCCCTCCCTGTGTGCCAAACCAAGCAGACAGCTGCAGAGTTGGGAGTGCGCTTTGGGCAGGGAGGACCCTGGAGGCGGGAAGCCCCCCAGCGTGTGCCAAGGGCTCGACTGCTCTTTAAAGCTCTGGTTCCTACAGGGACCAGGAGCCTCAGCACTGGGAGCCAAGGCTGTCAGGATTCATGTGCCCACACAAGGCCGCTGAGAGAAGCCCCTTGTGTTTTGTGTCTACCTCTTATTCTCTGCCATACACGTCCCCTCCCAGCACCCAGTGGGGCCTAGTGGGGGGAGGAGCTTCCCCTGCCACTTCTGTGTGGACTTAAAAGGGCTGACAGAGGCAAAGAGGGGGATCAGAGAGCTCTGGGTACAGCTCCTGGCTCTACCCTTGCTGAGCTGGCTTCCCCGCCCGAGTTTCTTCAACTGTTTGAGCCTCTGTGTGTCATCTGTAAAATGAGAGGAAGCGCCCCACTCCCACTGGGTTTGTGTGAGGACTGGATGGATGGTAAGAAGCCACCCAGGACAGTGCCATCGCACAGAGCAGATGGGGACTGAACAAACACCATGTGGGCAGAGGGGCATTCACTGTAAACGTCTCTCAACTCCCCTGTGTGTTTAACATTTGTCATAATTAAATGTTAGTGAAAAAATAAACACCATATTTTCCAAGCAAAGCAATTCATGTCGATGCTTCCTATCTCTCTGGGGAGCTCCGTGTGCACCCCACCCCTGACCCCAGAGAGGGACAGCCCCGCTTGCCTGGTCTGTCTGACCTCCAGCACCTCCAGAGTGATGAGGTCAGGTACCCTGATGCTGATTTCTGAGAAGTGTCAGGGAGATGGATGGCAGCCCATACCGTGTCCTGAGTTAAGACAGAATTAAGTCATTATCATAGAATTAGAACAATGGAACAATTCCGGCCACCTCCCTGACTCTTTTCTTGGTAAAAAGGAAGAGGCAGTTGTGGTGTCATGAAGGCCATGGGCTCTGAAGCCAGACTGGAGCAAATCCAATCTCCACCATTCACTTGCTATGTGACCTTGGGCCAGACACTCACGCTTCTGAGCTTCTGTTTCCTCATCTATAAAATGGAGATGTAATAGCAATACCAACCTCAAATTGTTGTCATAAGAATGAACTAGTTAGTACATGTGAAATGCCTGACAGATGGTGATCATTCAAGAAATATTAAGCTACTTTATTTTATTTGGTTAAAGAAGACAACTTCCAAGTACTTCCTTTTAGACTGCTTGGGTGAGAATGAGCTGAGAATCATGATATCATGTAGATTTGTGATTTTTATCTTCTGGTGGGCTCAAGAATGAGGGAAAACTAAGCCCTGAGCAAACTCAGTGACTCACAGAGCCAGGCAGGTCGAGGCTGGGCCTGAGCCTGGGTCCCCTCACACCTCCAGCCCCAGATTCTCTGTGGCAGCCTCTCCAGGCTCAGCCCTGGGGGCTTGCTGAAGCTAAGTCTGCTACAAATTGCCTTGGAGGAGAAATACTTTTTCACTTTTTTTTCCTTTTCACTTCAAAACGGAATCTACAGAACTGGGCTGAAATGGCAGTATGTGTCTCTGGCTGGAAGGGGCTATGTGTGTGGTGTGTGCGTGTGTGGGCCATTCGTGCGGAGGCCATGTTACCAGAGTTCGAGGAAATGTCAGACTCTTGGAGAAGGAGATTTTAATTAGGTTAGAGTTGCTTCCAAAAAGTACTAAAATTAAATATGAATCCATAATGCATGGCATCATAGCTAATGGTATGCAAATGGTGCTGGGCTGGGTAGGGCTGAAGGAGGAACTTGGGCAATCGTGGTAATTAGGAAAAATGAGCAGGAAACAGAGGGGGTGGCCAATGCCCTGCTCATGGGAGAACAGGGAGCAAGTACTGGGGCTGTTGAGCAGGGGAAGCCACCCCCACTGATACCCACGCTGCGGGAGAGGGCAGAGCCAGTCTTCAGAAACCAGCTCTGTTCTATTGACTAGCTTCTCAGGGGATGGCTGGCATGTCCTTGAACAAGTCACCCAAGCTGGGTCTCTCTTTGCTGAGCTGCAAATTAAAAAAGATAAACCCTACCCTTCATTCTCCCAGAGTTGCCTAAGGGTTAGAATGAGTTGTCAATATGTTGAGAGAGAGCTGTAGGAGAGGACAGTTATTCTTTTTCCTTGAATGTTTATTCTTGAGAAAAATAAACCAGCAGTACCATCTTCTGAGTCCTTTCTGTGTTCAGGCGTCTTATCCCACTTAATCCTTTCTCACAGCCCTAGGGAAACCAAGGCACAGTTGGAAAGTGGTGGATCCAAGGTCAAACCCAGGAAACTCATAAACCTAATGTCTTAACAGCTATGCTACAATTAGGTTAAAGACGCTCTTGGAACAGTGAGAGTGATCACACACAGGACAATAGACATAATGAGGGCAATCCAGACAACCGAGGCAGTCTCCAGCACCGGGAGATGTCCAATCTGACTGCCCGTGTGCTGTCAGGTAAGGCCCCGCACCTCCCCAGGCGTCTGAGCCACATTTATTCCCTGGTCCAGGTGTCTTCCAATGCCTTCTGACTCCAAAACACCATGACAGCACCAGGCAGTTCAGCCCTAGAGAAAAATGCCCAGGGCTGGAATCAGACCCACTCAGAGATCCTGGGCAATCACCTAGACCTCACGTTTTTACACCTATAAAATACAGAGACTAACAGTTCTTGCTGTAGCCCTGTGACAATTAAATGAGATGAGGATGATATTCACCGACCTCTGTGTATCAGACACTTTCCTGAGCACTTTACATGTATTAGCTCATTTCATCCTCACCAGCTAAAAGCCAACCTGGTGCTTAGAATGTGCCAGCACTGGAGGTTTCCTACGGTCACTCTCTTAATCTATTCCACATTTCTAGTGGGTAACACTTTTTCAGTCCCGTGTTATAGATGGAAACACTGAAGCACAGAATGGCTACAAACTTGTCCAGGGTTAGGATCAGGATTTGAACCCAGGCAGTGGCTTCACCCAAGGTGCATGATGCAGGTGTGCTCAGCACAGCACCCACCTTATTGCTATGTCTAAAGCAGGTGGGAAGCTGACTTCCTATGCTTGCCCTTTTGTAAGGTTTCACTGAGATTACACACAGAAAGCTCCCAGCACAGAGTAGGGGCTCAAAACATGTAACACGAGTGAATGCAAAAGTGAATTTAAGGGAAGACCCTGGGCCTGTTCTGATTCCTGATTCTGCCAGGCATGGGGGCTAGTTCTGTAACTGGCAGTCATTCCTCCCAGCAGGGCTGCTAATGACAAAAATGCCCAATAAGAGTGGTGCCTGCCAGTGGATCCAGTGTGCCCTGGAAAGCAAACCTTCCTTTGAAGCCTGGGCAGATGGATTAACTCCACCCCACCCATTGCAACCTCCATGCCCCGGGCCAGAAAAATCCTTGCTTGTGTCCCCAGAAATCTCCAACTCCTGTCTGGGCAGGTGCCAGCTCAGGCAGCAGCCCCTGGGAGTGACAGGCAGAGGAGAAAAATGGGACAGGAAATGGCACCAAGGTTTTTGAGACGGAAAAAGTGTAAAAGCCCTTCCTTTGTGTGGGAATGAGTGCCAGGGGGCCATTGTCTATTGAGTTTTCATCAAAGTAATTTATTGATCAATACAGCTAACATGGCTAGTTCAGCGATTTTGTAAAAAATAACCATGTGTTGGATGCGAGGCCCACTTTGCTGGATTGCGGCGAGGCGGGCCAGGCAGGAGCGCCTTTATTTTATGGCCTTCTGGGAACTGGGCCCTGGCAGTTACTTCTCGGTGGCTTTATCTTCATGACACCAAAACATTTGGCTGCAGAGGAAAAAAGATGGGCCAATCTTCCAGATGTTTTGTCTACGTGGCAGCAAATATCAAGATGTTTCCCGTGCAAGGTCACAACCACGAACCTGAAACACCAGGAGGCCGGAAGAGGGGGAAGTGTCAAGAAGGGCTGGCTCAGAGTCAGAAGGCCAAGGGGAAGGGAGTTTTACATTTATTAAGCACCTGCTGTTTACCAGCCCCCAAGCTAAGTGCTTTGACACTCTGCATGTTTTCAGATGAGAAAAAGGAGGCTGGTATTAATGTTTCCAAGGTCCCAGAGCAACTAAAAGGTAATAGAATAATTCACATCCAGATCTGACTTCACAGCTTTTCAGTTTGACTCAATCTGGCTAAACCTCAGTTTCGTCATGTGCATATTGGGAATCCTTAGTCCTGCTCTGCCTACCATTGGGAGGGTTAAACAAGACACCTATGTGAACATCCCTGGAAAATCAAGCAAATTCTGCTCCTGTAGATGGTAGTATCTCTTCTTGGAGTCCCCCAAGGCACTTAGCCTGGCCCCAGATGTGAACACATGTTAAATAAACACTCATCAATGGACTGAACCACATGGCCTAGTGTCCCATCTTCCAAACACCTGGGTGCTCACATGAGTGTGCGTACTCTTCCTCCAGATGTGCCGGCCACTTGTAGGGACAACCTCCAACACACATACTTCATGGAAGGGGCCGACTGGAACTTTTGTCACTAAACTTCTCCCACCATGTCCCCAGAATGATCAGGCTCCCTGAGGTCTCCACAGCTCAGTCACCTGGATGCTGGGGTTAGGTGGGAGGCGTGATCCTCCCTGGCAGAGAAGGCCTCTCCCCTGTGGAGAGCTCTGCTCTGCGGTCAGGCAATGCTGCACCCTCCCTCGCTGCAATCAAGCACATGCTTGGGTCAGGCTTTGGTGAGGCCCCCAGCTAGGAGGTAGCATCCCTCACCAAGAACAGCTCCATGGAAGGATGCAGAGAAAGGAGAACGAATCTAAGCCCTGAAGCCTGAGAGGGCCAGAGAAATCAACAGTCTGTAGTGTGAGACTGGCACCTGAGGTGGCTCAGGGAAACCAGAGACAAAGTCAGAGCAGGGCCAAGCCCTAGTCAGATGGCCTTCTGTCTATTCTTTGACCATGCCAAGCTCCTCCCACCTCAAGGCCTCACACACGCTGTTCCCTCTGCCTGGAACACCACTGCAGTCGCCTCCAGAACACCACAAGGCAGTTTCCTCCCGCTGGTCTGGCCTCAGCCTAAAGCCCACTTCCTCGGAGGGCCTCTTCCTGCTCCTCACCTAAAGCACGTCCTTCTCTGATGATCTGCATGTTTAACATTGGCTCTGATTCCTGTTGATTTGTTTGCTCGTTGCTTGTCACCCTGAGTAGACTAGGTCCCATGAAGACAGAATTCTCATCTCCTTGATCATCACTCTGTACCTGGCACATAGTAGGTGCTCAGTCAACGTTTATTGAAGAAAAGCAGGAAGGAAGGAGAAAGGAAAGAAACCAGGTTAAAGGAACTGTAAACCTTCTTCCGAGCACCAGCAGGGGCAGGTGTATTCCCCCTGCAGAGCCGCCTTTCCTGCGGGTTCTAGACATCTCTTCACATCTGAATGGAGTGAGGAGGTCTTTCCATTTAGACGATCTGTCTCTTCCAGGGAAACTACCAGGCACAGAGCCCCACCCTGTGCCACGTGGGCACAAACTTAAGCATTTTACATACAGGGATCAACCACATCTAGGGGGCGGATTGCTGGGGAGCTAGAGATAGGCAGGGAGGCCAGAAACACAGGTGGGGACCAGAGAATAGAGACCCTAAGTGAGGTTCTAGGACATTCAAACACCTGCGACTTTGTGAGGATGCTTTGACCCCGGCTGGCATCTGGGCGCTTGATCAGCCGAATACCACCAGAACCCATTCCCTGTGCTCTCTCTCTTTCCCCTCTGTCTCCTTTCCCTGTGTGTTTCTATCTCAATTACCAGCTCCTATTTCCTGCCTGACTCTTCACCTCTCAATTAAAATCCATCCACATTGGATCATTCAGGGGTTAAAACAATAGGGTTAAAATACCTAATGGCATAGTCTAAACATCCTGTTCCCATCTTAGCATCAAGAGATTCTGAAGCCCAGGAAACTCCTGCTCAAATTCTATCAAGACTTTAAAATCAGAACGAAATTACTGTTTAAAAACTCATTCAGATGTTCTCTAATTACTTAGAGAGGTCCTAGAGTGAGGTGGCTAAGGGCCAGGGCTCTGAAGCCTGACCGCTGAGATGGAATCTCAGCTCCGTCACCTACTGGCTTTGTGACTCTGGGCAAGTCCTTGAATCTCTCAAGGCCACGAGTTCTTCACTAAAATGGGGGTAACTGTAGTATGTCATTGATACACTGTGAAGATTAAATGAATGAATACATAAAAGTGCTTAGGATACTATCCGGCATAGTGATCTGCCCAGTGAGTGCCCAGTAAATGCTGGTTTTATATTTTTTACTGGTTTAAGTCAAGTTCTTTTTTTTTTAGCTTGTTTGTTTGATTTTAATGTTAACCCATCTCTTGGGTTTAGGCAATAAGGAAAGATAGTTCTATCCACTGTGGGTGGGAGAAACTATGGTAATGACTCCAGGGGACAGATACCACAGGAAGCCTGTGGGACTCTAGGACACCCCTGCCTGGGCTCTTCTCCTCTCCCACCCTGGAAGGTCTGGGATCTGCTTGTGTCTCCCACTGTCTGAGTTAGAAAGTCACTCACTTCTAGCTGGAACCAGAAGCACTGAGCCTGTAAGAGGTCAGAATTTCAGGGTCCTCTCTGCTCTTTCTAAGCACTGGGAGGTGCAAACATCACATCTGCTAGGTGGGCTAATAACCCCAGAATGATGTAATAGGGGCTGGGAAGCATGAAGACCCCACCAACAGACTTTCACAGAGGCTGAGTCTCCACTCTGATCCCTATGGCCACTGTCATTTCCAGGGAGTGGAGACCTTTAGTTTCCCACAGTGAGGCAGGGCTGAGCCCAGCCCAGGGGAGTGGGCCCTGGACTGTGCACCCAGGAGGCCCCTGCCACTCTCCCAAGTGGTGTCACCCGCTCCACATCTCTGCTGCTACATCCAACACCATCAGCCAAGAGCACTCGCTCCCCAGAAAGGAACCTGTTTCTCAGCCCAGGAAGACCAGGTGTCTAGAATCCTAAACTAAAACCGTTGTTGAGTCTCAGGATCCTGGAGTTTGGATTTGGGGAATAATTCATATCCTCAAAGCATATCCTAGCAGGAAAGAAAGTAAAGCCAACCCCAAATGCTAAGAAAGTAAGAGCCCTTATTTGGTCCAAAATGTAATCCATTTGTCCAGAAAGTGGGAGGTTCTGCAAAGAAAACAGCTCTCAAATTAATGGAAGCTTCACATTGCCACCTGGCTCCAAGGGGCTGGTGGAATAATGAAATTTCAGGATTTGGGCAAGGTGGGATTTACAGATGCTATTATAGGCTGGAGAGCCAGTGCTTCACTCGTTGCTAAATCTCCCTCCAGCAGACACGTCCTGACAATGTCGACAGAGAGCTCTTGGCACCTGGCAGTCCACACTCCCTTCAGAGGGGCCCCCAGGCCCACAGCCTAGCCAATGAGAGGGTGCCCAGCACCCTACACTGCCTGGGGTGAGGTGAGTAGCCTCTCCCTTCTCGTTCTTCCCCAACTCGTGTCTCAGCTGAAGGTGGCGGCTTTGCAAGGCCCCCCCACATTGCAGTCCAGGAGGGGCAGGCGAAAGGATATGTGTCCGTGTGGTTTATTACCCAGGCCCAATTAGTTGCTGGGACTCTGTTGGAACGATGGGCCTGAGGCCACTGCAAGGACTGCAGAGAATGAACAAGGACAGAGGTTGTTAAAATGCTCCCGCCGAGCTCTGACGCCCGCACCATGTCCTCGCGCCTTAAAGACATGGAAATGTGCGGGAGACTCACAGCAGATTTCCTGCCTGGCACATGTTAACTGGACCCTGGGTAATGCTGCCCTGCAGATACATGGCAAAGGCTCACAACCAGCCAGGCGCCAAAGGGAGCATTCTCAGTGTGCCACTGTCCACCTTGGGAGTGGAGGTTTCCTGCCTGGCTCCACCCCATCTGCCGCTTCGGAATTCAAGTCTATTTCTCAGGCACTCATTAATTGCCTACTGTGGGCTTCGCTAGGGGTAGCTTCTGGGACTATACAGGTGATTATGCTGGAGTCAGGGGGACCATGTTCAAATCTTGGTGACACCCATCACTTACTGCCACCTACCTTTACTTCACTACAGCTCAGATTCCTTATCTGCAAAGTGGGGATAATTACAGTGATTGGAAAAAATGCTCAATAAACGATAGCTGTTATCAACTTGGTAAATAGGAAGGAGAGGAGATCCCTGCCTTGGAGAAGCTCCTTGGCCAAGCAGGAGGCCAGTGACTGTCTGCAGAAGCCAATAGGACACGAAGTGAAAAAGGACTAGTGAGAGAAAAAAAATTGAAAAAACCTGGTCCTCTTAGTCTGTCATTTGTCTACTCCTGATCATAAAATCGTAGGTACATAAGATATTTCACTTTTCCCCCTTGACTCTACTGAAAGAAAAACAGCACAAGCAGACAATGGAGGGCCTCGCTGTACGGCATGACTATAAGGAGAAGTGGGGACTGCGGCATATGGGAATATGAAAAGAGAAGTTAGAAATCCAAAATTTTACATAAAACCTCCCAAGTTTCAAATGTTGGCTAACTCAACTTAAAAACTAATTCAACTAAAAATTATTAATAAATTGATAGGTGTGGGGAGGAGATAACTAGAAATAGAGTTCAGAAAAAAATTCTTTCAATTCTAAGCAAAGGAATTCAAGAGAGAGAGCCATCAAAAGGTGTTGAGACTTTTTCTTTATAATAAAAGGAATTTTTTTAAAAACTTAAAAAGAAGTGCAGTAGTCTTCCTCACAACCATCACACTGAGCTTGGCCTTCATGGAGTCTTCATGACCACAGCAGACCCAGCCCTGGCCTTTTCTGGGAACTCAGAAAATCTGGATTCCTAGAGCATCTCAAGCTGAACAGTTGGGCATGCCTCGAATTTCAGAGTGAAAGGAACCCAGGGCCCTTTGTAACACCTCTGGCCAATCTGTGCTTGATTATCTCCCATAACAGGAAGCTCACTACTCCCCAAGGAATTTTACTGAATCTTCAAATAGCACTGATTGTGGATAGTTGGCATTGAATCAAAATCTGCCTTCTTGGCCCATCATCCACTGGCTCCGATTCTACTGGGACCAGGTTGTTCCCTCTTCTGCACTGCAGCCCTTAGAGGTATGAATACGGGTGCTCCCAATTTCATGCCTCCATGTCCTGGTCTGTGAGCACCCTCTCTGGCACTCAGTCTCCACATCTGTGTGATGGAGACAGCACCTACGGCACCTTATTCCTTTCTAGCTGAGTGGTGACTAACAAGAGGAAAGCATTAGAATTTTTGCTAGAAGAATCCCTGCCCCTCCTTACCATAGGCCTCAGATCCAGGCTCTGGGAGCAAAGAAGCTCTCAGCAAAAGCCACCTTTTGCCTGATGAGTCAGGCTCAAAGGCTGTCTGGCCTCCCCAGCCTCAGGGGGAGATTGATGCCTGCACTGATGGAGCACTCCAATGTATTAGGTAGATAAAGAAATTGATTATTCCATAAATCACTGTCTCCATGAACAAAACCCCAATTTTTTAGAAAAGAAAATATTATAAATCTGTCCGAGCCCCTGTGAGTGAAAGTGTAGCCATTTCAATTTGATTGTCTGAGAGCTTCTTTGCTACAGCCCCAGAAAGAAAAGTCCCTGAAGCTACTGACTTCCAAACTACACATTCCTCACCCCCTCCCAGGTATGGCCACGTATGGATGAAATGGACTTACACTGCAGCATGAAGAAGCTGAGTTAGCCAGAAAGAAGAACTTTCTCACCAAAGGAGACAGAACTGTATATCTCGGAGACTTAAAAATTGGATACAAACCCCTCCTTCTACATTTTTCCACCACCACCTACACGTGCATCTACTCATCAAGAAAAGTTAAGGTTTAGTTCTCCCGAAAGACAGGAAACTGGCCAAAATGAACCCTGGAGGGGGCTTGAGGATGAATGTGATAGCTCAGGGGAGAAAAAACACTCAGAACAACATAAATGATGGAATGATTCAGAAGTGGCAAGGGCAGGAAGAAAGATTAGCGGGAAGGGTAAAGGGAGAGATGTGGCTTCCTGCCAGCTCTACTGTGTGACTTTCAGTTTATCTCTTTGCCTCTCGGAGCCCCTCATTACTCTTCCCCCGGATAGAGAAGAATGAGGAAGATCCAAGTGCCAGGCTCCGGTCCGATACCTATGTGTTCAAAGAACCATGACTATCACTGAAGGTCACCTACTTGGACCTAGCATGAGAACATTCAGATGCAACCGAGCTCCAGAATTCTGCTCCTTCCCCACTGCCCCAGAGCCCCCACAAACCCCCTACCCTGCGTACTCTGCAGTGCACAGAGTGGGCGCTCCATAAATGTTTGGAGAATCATGAGTCAGCCCGGATTCCATGTGAAAAAGACAGGAAATAAACACGAAATTACAAATAGCATAAAAATAACCACATTTCCAAAGCAGATTTTTCTGATTCTGCGAATTCACATAGAGGCAGCAAAAGCCCCAAATCTCATACTGAGACATCTTAAAAGCAGGGCCCAAGAAGGAGCCCTAACTTTGCAGATCCCATAGATGACCTCCTCCCTGACCATTCCAGACCTTTCTATGTGGTGTGTGACTTCAAGATGCCATCTTCTCTCCTAAATCCTTGGAGCCTATTTACCTAAACCTCATTCCTTGTTCAGAGGCGAATGCCCGTCATTTCCTCTGGCTCTTTAATTCTGATGCTCATCACCTCTTCTGACCCTTTGACTTCTAGTCCAGGTGTCCCCAGCCTACTCTCATAGCCCCGTAGGGAACAAAATACCCTCTTTCTCTGAGACACGCTGAGGTCACCCTGGCATGACTTTTCTGCCTGGGAGAAGCCTTTGTCACACCCCACCCCCATCACAAAGCTTCTCAGACACATCCAGGTGGTGGAGCTCCTGGAACTGCTGGGGCTGTTTGGGGAATGCCACAAAGCTGTAACATATTTAATTCCCGTCACCTGAACAAGGAGTAATTTTATTTACTAGCAGAAAATACGGCTCTATTATAGGTATGCAGGGCTCCACAACTCAGGAAATAATAACACACAAAATACTTTTTAAGAAATCACATTTAGCAAGATAAAAATACATAACACAAGCCTACTTACCAAATGCAATGTGAAAGATGACGCTGACAAGCTGAGCAAAGATGCTTGGTATCAGGTGTAATATTTGACAATGGGATGTTCACTCGTTTTGTCATCTGCTGCTGCTCCCTAGCAGACAAGCCGTAGAAGGCATCAAAGGTTTAAGAACAATTTATGTGGAAGGGAGGAAAAAAAAACCAGGAGAAAATTCTATCTATTAACTTCATTTTCTCTTACCATGGGTTACTCAATTTGAACAACCACAAATAGCCATTCTTCCTAGCCTGCTGTGTCTACTAAACACCTCAGTCCAGTTTGTGACTACCGGAGTCCTGTAGGGACAGCATTTAAAAGAGAATGCCTGTTTAGCAAGACCTTACAATAAGCACATCACCCCTACCAGAACAGTCAGCACACAGATGGCGCCATACGTTACCCTAGGGCCTGGCCGCTCTCCATGGTGCTGAACACAGAGGTTGGGGTGACCCTTAATCTCCCTGTACCACACACAGTGTATCCATTATCTATGAGTTTTTCTAAACACATACGAATTCAATTTACATTTCTCCCTCAATGTGGAAAAATGTTTTATAGGTTTGTTTTTCCACAGTGGAAAATCTAGGCTTTTTGGCTCTCTTAAGACTGCAAAATGTAAAGCTTTCAAATATGCAGACGTGTGTGTGTGTGTTTAAGATAGGGATGTAAACAGGGTTTTCTTAATAGACTAAGGGTCTGAGAACCCAAGCATTTGTTTTCTTTTCCCATGGCTCACCAAGGACATGACACAAGTCATTTCCCTTTTCCCGTCCTCAGCATCCTGATCTGTGACAGAAAAGAATGGAGATACCTAGTTCCCCTGCAGCCCCAGCATTTGTGGTGCCTCTACTTGTGTTCTGGTTCTTCCATGGACTCAAGATACCATCAAACAGGATGACCTAGCCTGGACTCCTCTAGCACTGAAAGATGTCCTGGATCCGGGGTGGGGGGGGAATAGAAGACTCTGCTTCTCTTGCAAGAAGGCAAGGATTCAGTCTCTCTGCTCAACTCTCGCCCAGCCCTCAGTCCCCGTGGACCAGCCATAATTCAGCTAAACCCGAGAGTTCACCCATATTTTATTTACTGATTCAATGTTATGAGACAAGTAAAATAGACGGCTGTCACCTCTATTAAACTGAGTAGGAAAAATGGCCATGGAGGCAACAGGCTCTTCCTGCTCGTGATGTGTCACCTGTTTCCCCAGGGAGGGAAGCAAGAAAGGAGGGAGGACCTCACTTGGGGGAGAGCCAGGTCCTGTTGTCTTTGGGAGGGGAAGCACGCGGCTCCACTGCAAACCTGTCCTATCCTCGCTGTCAGCTACAGTGATACATACAGTCCGTCAGGAACTGGGATCATCATTAAGTCCTCACCAATACAAAGGAAAGTCACCATACTCATTCATCAGGCTGGGGGTCAAGAATGGTCCTTGAGCCCCAATTTAGGAGGCCTGTGCTAAAGAAGTAAACCTCCATTTGGTCAGCTCTTGCAAGTTCACAACACACGTTCACACCCATTCCCCAGAGTCCAGTGTGAATGATGCCTGAATTCCCAGGTTGACTGTCTATACAGCCTAATCTCCAAGTGAACCATCAACACCTCTGCTTTATACCAAACTGTCATGTAGACCAGAAGTCTACACATCCAGCAGGATCCAGTGCTGTAGAAGTCAAGGAAAGGGGAGCCTGGCAGCAGTGTGATGCCTGAGAGCTGCGCTGATGGCACAGCAGAAGTTCCCTCCCTTGCTTCATGTCCCAAACAGCAACCAAGATGTTGAAGAGCAAGTAAGAAGGAAAGAGGAGTGAGGGCAGAAAAGACAGGAAGGGCATGGCTTCTTTTCCAGCCTCTTCTTGCAGTAGACAGCTTGTGTCTCTCTGAAGGGGAGAATCACCATGATACGAGCCAGGTAATGAACGCAAAGTCCAATCCTAGGCTTGGAAAATACTCCGGCTCTGCCAGATAGAAGAAGTTGCCAAATTGGTGTGTCAGAAGAACACCACGGACATCATTAGCGCCTAGAAAAAGCTAACAATGTCTTTCATGAAGTCCTCATTGATAAAATGGAAAGCACTAGGCTGCATGCCAGGGCAGTTAGGTGGGACTTACACTCAAATGACTACATTTAGCTTGATGCCTGTAGCACAGTGGTTATGGAGCCAGTCACATACACTGAGGCTGGCGAGTTTGAACCCAGCCAGGGCCACTAAACTACAATGACAACTGTAACAAAATAAATAACCGGGCGTTGTGGTGGGCACCTGTTGTTCCAGCTACTTGGGAGGCTGAGGCAAGAGAATTGCTAAAGCCCAGGAGTTTGAGGTTGCTGGGAGCTGTGATGTCATGGCACTCTTCTGAGGGCAACATAGTGAGACTCTGTCTCAAAAAAGTAAAAAAATGACTACATTCATCAACAAATATTTCTGAACCATCTACTCTGAGTCCTGCCCTGTGTTAGATGCACTGGAGAAAGTGGTGCTTGGCCCAACTGTGGCCCAAGCTTGTCCAGTGCTTATCTCTAAAGTAACAGAGACTCCCAATACAGCAAGAGCTATAACAGGGTGCTGTGGGGACTCAAAGGAGGTTGAGAAAGGCTTCCTGGAGGAAAAGACATGTTCACTGGGACCTGAGTGTGGGTTGAAGTTGGCCAGAAAGGAAAGCAGGGCAGAGCCCCAGGGTGTGAGGGAGAACACAGTGCTTCCTAGGGAGTGAAGTGTCCAGCACAGGAAAGCAGACAGCACAGGAGGCCACATACGCCAACCATGCAGACCATGAAGGGCCTGAGGATGTAAGGAAGCTTGTGGGATTCTGAAGCTGGTTGAAGCGTAGGGTAGTGGGTCCACAACCACTTGAATAAAGCCAATAGACTCTGACATGGGTCATTTCCTGCCTAATGTGTTTATAGAAGGCTTAGCTGAAGTAAGGGAAGATGTGTGCACCCCAAGCTCCAGATGGCATGAAGAAGGCTAGGCAAGGAAATGGGAGCCCCAAAAGCATTGCTGTTCTGAACAGTGGTTCCCAGCCCAAACCATACTACAAGTCAATAACCACTTAACCCCTCTACCCCAGCCCCCAGGAGGGCAGCAAAGGAGGAAGAAGAGGGAGTCATTCATGCCTGCAAGGATGGAGCAGTGGGAATAGGCTTTGGTGGTCCAGAAACAATGTGCAAGGATAACCACAGGAAGGTTTAATGACAGAATTTACTGGGGATAAATGACAGTTCTGCCTTTAGGCTCAAAAGATCAACTGCCAAAGGGAGGATGAGAGAAGTTATAGATCAGTGGCGATGCTCGTGGAAAAGACCTTGTGATCTCATGAGACCACCTGCTCGGTATAAACCAACAGAGTGAAACGGCTCCTAAAAAGGCTGAAATAATCCAGGGTCATTTCACTAGACACTGAAGCAGAGATCTGAGGAGGTGATGATCGTACTGGTTTCAAATAAATAAGCAGGACTGTGTTCAGCTATCAACACTGCGCTGGAGGAATTAGGCCCCTTTAGTTGGAAGAAACGCCTTTATATTCCTGTGGGGCTACCTTGTAGGAACAAATCTGAACCAACATCAGTGGGCCGAATCACCATAGTAGTAAGAGTCATAGATAATATTTATTGAGCGCATAGCTGTGTTCTAAGCACTTTATTATGAATTAATTCATTTAATCCTTACAAAAACCCTGTGAAGCAGGCACTACGTGTATTATTATTATTATTATTATTATTATTTTGAGAGATTGAATAGTTTTGCCCAAGATTACACAGGTGGGAAGTGATGAAGGCAGCCTTCAAACACAGGCTGTTCAATTCCAGAATCCATGAACGTACTCACAACGCTAGATTGCTAAAATGTACTGAGAGCTTCCTTTGTGTCAGGCGTGTTAATTCTCTCAATAATCCTGTGAGATGAAATCCATCATTATTCCCATCTTACAGGGGAGAATTCTAACATTTCTCTAATGTTAGAACAGTCAAGTGACTTACCCAAAGTCACACAGCCCTGAGGGAAGGAATGGAAGTTTAAACTCAGACACACGGATTTTAGCACCTACACTCTCACCATTCTGGTTATGTGGCCTTCCTGGAACTATAGGGAGACACATGTCAGCTTTTTAGGGGCAGGTCTGCAATAAAGATTGAAGTGGGCCAAAACGCAATAAAGAACGGCTGGGGCCTAAAAATGGTGCGCTTCCTATTACAGACGGCATTCAATCCCAGACTAGATATCCACCTGTGTATAGCGAGGTCCTCACTGACCTAGAACAGTGGTTCTCAAAGTGTGGGCCCCAGGCAAGCAATTTCAGCATTAACTGGGAACCTGTTAAAAAAGCAAATTCTCAGACCTCACTCACCCCAGACCCCCAATACAGCAATCTGTATTTTAATGAGTAATCCAGGTGACTCTAATGCCCAGTAACATTTGAGAACCTGGTGCCTAGAATGACCACTGGGGTTCTTTTCAGCCTCGAATCTGTGATTCTTCACCATAGACAGAAAATGTGATGCCTGAAGCCCTGGGAAGTCCTGGGCTCCTGCTTTTCCACCCAATTGGGCAGCTTTTTGGAACAGCATATTTCAGTTCTGCAAAGCAAATGCAGGAAAGCTTTGCTGAACTCTGTCTCATTCCCATATTTAAAGAGCTCATCCCTGCAGTTCTTCTGCGAACTCTATAAACCCCCTTCCATCAGTAGCCTGTCTGCATCAGTCCCTTTAATAGTGCAAGACTTAATTGTCTCCTGTGGATTGGAACCCTCTTCACACAAACTAGAATCTTTACTCTTTCTTGCTCCTTTTTTCCCCCCTGCTATCCTTAACCACCATTCAGCATGGCACCGAAGGATCTGGATTCGAAGCCGCCACTCCCCCCGGATCTCACTCCATCTCATTATGTCCAATCTGTGTGATCACCATGGGGACTCTGTCCTCCCCAGCTTTTGTGCGTGGTCTCATTACCAGGTGTCTCCCAGTACAGCCAGCCAGGCCTATCCCCCAGGGCTTAGCCTCCAGCCACAGATCCTCTCTGGTCAACACTGGACTAGCCAGGAAGCAAGACTGGACACCCCATCCAACAGGCACTGATCAGGATTCTCGGACCAAACCCTTAAGACCATCCCATAACCAGGGTATTCCCAATTCTGAACGTATGCAAAATGCATTTCAATTAAAATGCTGCAAATGCAGGGAGGAACCAGAGTCCTGTGACTGCAGATGTATGATAAATAACGTTCAAAGGGAGTCTGGGAGAAGACATTAGGGGCATCCTAGGAAGGGCACCCTCTTGCTCCCTGGGTCAGTGGGTAATTTGCACAAACTGCTGGTGGACCCATTCATAGCACTGTGGGCATGGGGGTTATGTGTGAGCAAAGCAATGCCATGCCGGGCTGCATGGAGTACTGAGCACCAGGGTTAGCACACAGCAGAGGGCACACAAGAAGCAGACAGCCTCTGAGCTCAGAGTCTGACGGTGAAGACATGGCTTCCATCCTTGGGCAGGCCTCCTTTTTCTCCCAACATTTATTAAGCACCAGGCACCGTGCAAACAGCCTTAACCACCTCTCCTTTAATCCTCATGACAACACGATGCAGACAATACTATAAGGTTCAACCATATGAAATTTTTGTAGGTCAAAAACAGCTGGGCCAATCTAACATTAACACTTCATCCTACAGATGAGGAAATGGAGGTTCACAAGTGACATGACTTCTCCAAAGTCACACAGCAAGTACATGTTAGATGCTCAAATGCAGATGCATCGTTTTTCATCAAACCCAAGACACATCATAAGTATTTTTGGTTTTTTGTTTTGTTTTGGGTTTTTTTGCAGTTTTTTTGCTGTGGCCAGGTTTGAACCTGGCACCTCCGGTCTATGGGGCTGGCGCCCTACTCCTTTGAGCCACAGGTGCCACCCATCATAAATCTTTTGTATATGGAGAAAGAAAAGTCCTGTTAGTTAACTTGGGTGTAATACAAGAAACACATACTGATTTCAGATATGACAATGGGGGGGGTCTATCTTAGAATCAATGAAATATATTATTTGACTCCAAAAAAAAATCCACTCTGCTTCTTGGTAATGATGGGGAAGAGATGCTCTTAGACACCCTTAGGCAGCTCCTTGCCAAATGTGGGAAGCCTAGATGTGCCCCAGCATAACCACACCCAAGGTGAAGACCATTAACAAACAAGGGGTAAAGGTCAAGGGAAGCAAAGAGAGGAAGTTCAGAAACTGAGCTGGGAGGAGAAGAAAGTTCCAGAATTGGAACAGAAAGCAGTATGGACTCTGCCAATACTTCCAAAGGAAATAAAACAAGGGAAGGACAGACAGAGGCCTCTGGGGCATGGCTGCTATAAAATGTGGCTAAATGGAGAAAAAAGTGAAAGCAAAATCAGAATGACTTGTTTTCCTCAAATCCAGTTCCCTGGCCCTCAATCTAGTCTCCTCTCTCCAAGTCACACCCAAATAAGATCTGTCCCTGGAGCAGAAAGAGAAGCAGAAGGAAATGTTGACTCCAAGAACAAAGGGCCAGGATCCAAGGAGGCACTGGCTCTCGCAGCCAGCTGTGCAAGCACAGGGTCCCCGTCTAAGAACCTCCATAGCATCCCTGGAGGCCTCCCTAGCTTCACCCTGTGCACACACTCTTCAAGTAACAGAAGTGCCTGTTTCTAGACAGCGTGTAAGCTTTTGTGTAAAGGCAATCATATCTGTCTAACTCCATTTTATAGATGGGAAGTGGAGGCCTTGGGAAATAACATGACCCTCTGACCATGCACATCCCAAATCTGTCACCTCTGTAGTGACTGAGCAATGCAGCTTCCCCCACGGCCAGAATAGCTCTGCCTCTGGCAGCCACCATTATCCCAGGCTCCCTTTCTCCTCTGCAAGAAGAAATAAGATGGACAGAGAAGGGCAAGTTTGCGGTTGGCATAGAGAAGGGTGGATTGGTGGGGACCTCTTGCATCCAGGTCCCCACACCCAACCCAAAATGTCTGGGGACCAGCAACACATATTCTAGGGCTCACTGGCAACAGGCCTTAACCTCAAACATTTCCCACCGGACTCAATTCCTGACAAGGCAGGTTCCATTTAGAAGGTCGGAGAGACACCTGTGGCTCAGTGGATAAGGTGCCGGCCCCATGTACCAAGGGTGGCGGGTTCAAACCCAGCCCAGGCCAAACTGAAACAAAAAAAAATAGCCGGGCGTTGTGGCGGGCACCTGTAGTCCCAGCTACTCAGGAGGCTGAGGCAAGAGAATCGCCTAAGCCCAGTAGTCAGAGGTTGCTGTGAGCTGTGTGACACCATGGCACTCTACCGAGGGAAATAAAGTACTACTCTGTCTATAAAAAAAAAAAAAAAAAAAAAAAGGTCAGGATGTGACTCTTGCTTAAAAATTAAATGACTGTAAAACCTATTAGCCTGGAAGGGTAATAGGAGAGGAGAAAGGATGGGACTGAAGAGGGAAAAGGGAGGGAAGAAAGAGCAAAGAGAGCTAATTCTCCAAGCACTCTCCCTTGCCAAGTCACTGGGTGATGGGGGGGGAGGGGGACTCAGACAGGAGCCCCTTGGGTTTCCTCAAGGCTTGGGCACTGTCTTTGAGGACAGCCTGGTGGCTTCCTGTAGGGACATGTAGACTGGAGATCCCAGAAAAAGGGATTCCTATGAGCGAAATGGCCTCTCCCAAGGGCAAATCCATCTTTTATTTAGGGTCTGGATTAAAGCCTCGGGCAGAGCCCAGAAGCCAGGGCCAGATGGGATATAGTAAATGAAAGTATATGTGTTGTCAAGAGGGGCACCCATCCCCCAGAAAAAGCAAAGCTGCGACACGGTTCATCAGCAAGGCCAGTCTGACACTGAGACTGGCACTGGTTGCGTTCACTGTGACCGAGCCCATTCAGCCATCCTCTTGCAGCAGGACAATGAAGCCCAGCCCAGAGAGACCACGCTCTACAGCCGGAACCACAGGGATGGGCGCACTGTGTTCAACCCCTTTAAAAATTCTGCTTTTCATGTCCAGACCACACAGCCAGCCAAAAGCACGGAATGGGAGGCAGGCTGACCACATTTCTCATCCTGCCCTCACCATTCACTGGCTGTGTGATGTTGAGCAAGTTGATTTCCTCCTCTGTAAAATGGGATAACGCCTGCAGGGTTGTAAAGGCTACAATAAGATAAGGCGGAAAAACTCAACAGCTACATTAATGGAACACTTACTATTCATCACTGTTTGAAAAGCATTTGGCACAGTGCCTAGCCCTAATAAGTACACCATAAATTAGGGCTATTGTATTGTTGTTGTTGTTCTATTATTTTGATTTTGCTCCAGACCCAAGAGGGGCCCCAGGCAGGAGACACAGTGGCCATCTCAGCACAGATGCACTGCCCTCTGGTGCTGCTTCCAGGGAATCAGTACCTGGCAGAAAAGTGACCCCAGGCATCCAGCTCACGGCCAGGGCACCAGCCCCATCTGTGCCACCTCCATTTCTGCACTGGGCCCCTTGTGCATCCATCCATCCAAAGCTGCAGCCCCACCACACCCACACCAGCCTCAGGGGACAAGCCAGGGCCTGCCAGGTGCTAGCCCCCTGCCTGAGGACAGCCCTGTTCCTGGCACATCAGTCTTCCCCGTGACCCGGCAGGGCATGAAGCAGAGTGAAGCCCTGGCTCTCTGAGCTCCCTCTGGAGGGTCCGGATCAAGTGAGACGAGGCCAGACTGCAGCTAGGGGAAGAAGTGATAGGGGCAGCTGACTGTGAAAGGGTGGGAAGGCTCAGCCTCAGAGGATCACAAACAGTCCCAGTCGTTGAGCACACACATGTCTCCCCCTAAAGCACATTCATGCAGCCCTGCAGCCTCCACTGCACATGGCCTTGAACCACCCCCAATGGAGGGGGTTCTATTTCCTGTGGCTAGGACACAGAGTGCCTGTGGGAACACAGTAATTCAGGGAGGCCCACAGGCCCCACAAAGGATCCTAAAAGCGGCCAAGCAGCCTTGCATTCCTGGAGGAGTAGGGGATAAAGAGGCGCCCCACAAAGCCCTTTCAAAACAGCACAATGGGCTAGACTTCTGAAGTCAGCCGTGGTGCTGGCCCAAGGGTGGGGGTGATGCAGGTGACCTTGGAAAAGCCTAGTGGGGCCAGGGTGCCTGGCTTACCTTGCATAAACCACTTCTATAAACCCCAGGTCATCTTGACGTCAAAAGACTGTTTAGCACAATGTAAGGCAGGCATCAAGAAGAAATTAAACTCCAGCTCGAGGAGGAAAGCCCAGGCTGACAGGAGCAGCTGGGCTGAAAAGCGGAAGCAGAAATTCCTCAAGTTAATGCTTTCTCAGGCCCCTCGGGCCACTCCCAGGTCTTGTCTGAAGCTATTTACTTCCAGGGGGGAAAACCCTATTGATCTTCATTCAGCTGCTGTCTGCTCCTACAAGGCAGCGATGTTTCAGCGCATCACCAGTCACTGCGAGAAATTTCTCATTGTTTTACAGGCAGCAGCTCCCAAACTCAAGAGAGGAACATTCAGACAATTTGGGTGAACTATGATGAGAGCTGCAGATGGGGCCGGTTTGGGAGCTGTAAGGGAGGGGGCCTCACAGTGCTGGGACAGGCTGCCATAGCCTGCTGGGCCCCTGTGCATTCAGAAAACTCAGGACCTCGCTGCTTGATTCTGCTCTGTTTGTAGATGCCCTGAAAGCCCAGAGCTGGGCAACCCTTCCCTCACACCCTACACACACACACACACACACATACACACAACCTGCTTTATGTCTCTGCAGTCATTTGATTTCGAACCTCCCCCACCGGCTGGCTGGAGATTGCCACCATCCAGTCAAGCGCCTCATCACACAGAAGAGCTGGCCGGGCTTCCCCAGCTGAGCTACCACTGTCTGCTTCCCTTTTCAAATTCCAGGCTGGCCCTCAATCCCATCTACGCCTGTAGCATGAGGGAAGAACTAACCATGAAATCTGCAATGGCGCTAACAGTTCCAACCAGCCTGCACTGAAGGGAACTTTTAAGCCACGGAGTATCCCAACTATTAAGGCCAACCAATTAGTTTACAGATGCAAAAACTGAGGTTTAGAGTCAGAGAGAGAAGGTAATTTGATCAAGGTGGCCCAGTAAATTAGTGGCAGAAAGAGCAGAAACCCAGTACTTCTGGCTCCAAACACGGCACGCCCCCTCTCCACTTCAGCTTCTAGGTCACGTCCTGGAAATCCAGGTCCCCAGAGGAGGTCACTGAAGCCCATTTAACTGAGAGAAACTCATGCATTAAACTGCTTTCTGTGAGTTAAGACCACCATCCATCCAAACAATAATAATGATGATAATAATAATAATAAAATGCCAAACGATATGCCTTGAAAACCTTCAATGAGCAACACTTGATAATCACACGCAGAATACATCTTCCACATATTCATATAAAATAATCAATGATCTTTTTTTTTCCACAGACTACAATCCAATTACTCTCTCTCCCTCGCTCTCCTTTGTTACTTGCAAACCATCCAAGCAATCAATGCCTTGACCTCTCTCTCTGATAGACACAATTACAAAAAGACAGAGCAATGCAATTCATCTATTCAAGATGGATTGTTTGAACACTCTGTCACACTGCTGAGCTATCCATCTCCTTGTCTAAGAGGAAATTTCAGCCCCCAAAAGAGGCACAAAGAGAAGGGGCGGGTACGGTGCTCCCCAACACAGAGAGCCCCTCTCACACCTGCAGGAGAAACCCTCTTCAAGTTGGTGCTCAGTGATGCCAGGCTGCTGGAAAGATTCAGCTCTAAAGTCCATTGACTGAGGCACCAGTCTGAAGAGGTAGAAGCCCCCAACACATCCCAGAGCCCAATTTCCAGGGCCTCAATTCCTGCAGCCCCAGCCAGAGCCCTGAGATCCCAAGGGTGGGGGTGGGGTGGAGAAAAGGAGATGGCATTAGGCCCAGCTACAGCAAGGTGGCTGGGTTTTTCTCTCTTTCTCTTCCCCCCATCCACAACATCCACTGTTGTTCCTTGACTCCTGCTAGGGTTTGAGCAGAGGCTCAGAAGGGTAGAAGGTCAAGTTCATTCCTGGGAGGCTCCAAAGAAATCCAGAGGCCTCAGAGCCTTCCCATCTACCACCCAAGCTGGCACAGCCCCGGCGGTCTCGTTTGGCACCAGCACAGCACCCCAGGCCATGGGCTGGGAATCAAGTAAGGCAGGGCTCTTGGATATAAATGGGCTGGGCCGACATGCTAATTAATCCTGGGGCTTAATACGAAGAAGATTAGAAGAGAGGAGGGCTCTGCCATCCTTTAATTGCATTATTACATGCTGAACCCAAGAAAGGGCGGGCAGGCTTGAGATGTGCTTTTCCTCAGGGCTGGGCGTACCTAGCCCAATTCAATTTCACAGTAAGAGGGAGCAGGTAAGGATACATCATCCTGTGCCTTTTAGCTCATCTCTCTGGGGCTGCCCTCACCTGCTCCTGTCTTCCTGGGGACTAAGCTTGGAGGATACCCACCCCAGCCCTGTGGAAGAAGGAGCGAGGTAGCGGCACCTACAATTTGTGGGATGGGCATACAGCACCCTGTCAGTCCCCTCTTTTTCCTCTCAAGGGCACCCTACCACTCAGGATCACAAAGACCAGAGGGAAGGGGAAAGAGGTTAAAGGAAGTACTCGTCCATTACTGAGGGAATACCTACCCCTGGAATGGTACCAGGCTGGCCCTGGGGCAAGCAAAAGCTCAGAGATAAAAGACATTTTCAGCTTGCCAGGAGAAGCAAAGGGTTAAGGGATGCAAAGGGTTAAGCTTGACCGTGAGGGCTGTCCCCAGAGTCCCCTCCCGTGTGCCCTCCTGGTGCCTGGCCTCTTCTGCCTCCCCGCTATAGGTATTAGCCTGTCAGGGTCCTGAGCAGGGACTGAAAGACCTCGGAGTGGGCAGAGCTAAGGACGGTCTGCCCCATCCAGACATGGGTTCGAGAAGGCCTGGCTCCTGAACACGAGCTGCGGAGAAGACCAACCCTCTGGGGTTCCTGACGGCCTCCTAGCAAAATTTCAAGTACGGAAACCAAGCCCGATACGGGTTCCCCACGCCCTTTCACCCCGCTGGCAGCCCAAGATCCGCCCTGGAGAAGAGACGCAGAAGAGGAAGGTGGCCCTGGTTGGGCAGAGTTCCGCTCTGTGCCAGACGCCAGTGGTTGCTGGGGCCTCGTGAACCCAGGAGGCCCAGGTCTCCGGCCTGGCGGCGGGCTCAGGGCCCGCAGTGACGGAGGCTCCGCATAGCCTGGCCGGGCCCAGCCCTGCCGGCCGCTGGCCTGGGACGCGCACGGTCCCCCACGCACAGCCCGGAGCGTTGCCCGCAGGGTGCCTTGGGCTGCCACAACAAAGTTAAAGCCCAGAGTAAGAGTCTCTGGTGAGAACAGAAGCGGCGAAGCCTCAGCCTCAGAAAGCCGCGCGCAGCCCCTCCAGCCGCCGCCAGCTGCGGAGGGATTCCGGCTAACTTTAAAAACACTCGCAGCCCCCGGCCACCGTCCTCGGCTGCACTGGGCGGCCTCCTCATTCCCTTCCCCCCGTCTGCGCTGCTCCGGGCAGAGAGGCCTGGGCCGCGAGGAACCCGCTAGAGCAAGCAGCGGGGACGGCCCCTCCCTGCCCCCCCCGCCACGGGGCTGAATAGAGGCCACCGAGACCGAGGGAGGCCACCGGGGAGGAGACCGCTGCCCTCGTCACTCGAATCTGTGACCTGCGCGCCCGCCGCGGTCGCTGGAGCTGTGCCCGAGGTCGGGGCGAGGGGCCCGAAGGGAGCGAGAAGGGGAGAAAAGAGAAGTTGGCGCCTTCCCCAGGGTTCCCACTCCGCGGAGAAGCTGGATCCCAGAACTCGGTCGCCTGCCGGTCATGCTGGCAGTCGCCGCGAAATGCGCCCGCGACTCGGGTTGGGACTAGAACCCTTCGCCACACTCCGCCAGGTCTGACCTCCCCCAGGAGCGCGCCAAGGGCCCCTGGCTCGCTGCGGCCCGTCTGCCTCCTCTCTAATAAGTAAGGCCCTTGACCCCGGCTTTGGAACTTTGTCCTCACCGGGATGAGCTTCCTGGTGGTCACTCGGCTCAGTAGCCCGGAGAGAGGTTGGAAAATCTTCCGGGACCGCGTTCAGAGGCCCCCATTCCCACCCCCGCCCGGACGCACGGAGACCCCCGGCTCCAGGGAGCCCTTACCAATCCGAATGACGTGGGGCATCCCGCGCGAGTCCGGGATCCAGAAGGTGCACACGAGGAGCCCGGCCCAGTATTCCCAAACCAGACTCCGGAGGCGCCGCCAGGGAGCGGTCATCGTTGGGCGCCGCCAAGCGTGCCCGGGGCGCGGCCGTGGCGGGCTCCCTGGGGCGGCAGCTCTAGGCGCTGGCGCGCAGCAGCCCCCGAGGCGCCGCCTGGCCCAGCCGCCCGGCTCCGGAGCGCCGCTGCGAGTGGGGGGCGCCCCGCGGCGCCGCGCACATCTTACTGGGGGGCCGCCCCGCGGGCGCCCGCCCCGCCCGGCTGCCGCCCACGGGCCACCCGCAAGTGAGGCTCCTGCTCTCCGCCCGGGCTCTGCTCGGACTCGGATCGGGCTCCGGCTCGCGTCGGCTCGGCTCCTGCGCGGGCTCCACCTGCCCCGGCTGCCGGGCGCTGGCGGGCGGGCTGCACGCGTCTCCGGCCGCTCCTCCTCCAGCTGCCGCCGATGCTATCGCCCGGGCTCGCACAAAGCCCCGGAGTGGAGTTGCACGCGCGCACACACTCCCTCCCAGCCCCCTCCCCCGCGCCCTGCCTCCCGCCTCCCGCGCTCCCTCCGCGCACTCCCCCGCGCACACACACTTCACACTCACACCCGCCGAGGCGTACACTAGCGCGCTCACACCTGCGCGGGGGGCGGGGAAGGGGACCCTGGACTCGCTTTGGGGGGACACTCGGAGAACGAGGACTCTTCTCGCTTCCCAGACGTCCCCATCCGCCCTGCCGCCCCCAGTCCCTTCAACTGCGAGGGCACGGAGCCCGGGAGCCAGGCGTGGAGCGCGAGAGCTGGCACCGCGAGCTGGGAGACGGCGGCAGCCCAGCGGCCCGACCAGCTGGAGAAGACGCGCTCGCCAGGAGCAGCGAGACCGGGAGCCCGCCGTCTGCGGAGCGTCGCCTTCCAGCTCCCACGCGGCCGGCGCTGGCTGGACGGCAGCAGCGAGAGACTGACCCGAGGATCGGTTTCCCTTCCCAACCCCATTCCTCGTAGAAGCAGAGTTGGGACTGCGGGTTGGGGGAAACAGAATTCAAAGAAAATTGTCTGCGAAGAGCCAGGGGAGCTGCAGGACCTAGTAGGAGAGGGAGAGCCCAGGCCAGGCCCCCTGCGGAAAGCAGGACTTGACCGAGTCCCTCAACTCGGGGGCTCAGAGGAAGACCCTAACGCCTTAGATGACAGGGGCGAGTGCGCTGGCCCCGCTCCCACTCAGCCTCTCCCCTACCAGGGCAGGAGGTGTTGCTGCCCCCTCCCCTTTTCCTCCCGGGAGAGAGAAAAGAGAAACTGGATGGAGCAGGACACGTAGGGAGCAAGCTGAAAGGGTTAAAGAAAACGTTGTTTATTAGCAATAATAAATTATTTTTCCAAGTGGCGCTGGTGTCAAGGGAAGGGAAGGGCTGTGGAGCGAGGCTGGAGCAGGAGGCTGCGGATTACGCAGTTAGGAGAGTTTAATGACCTTTTTGACAGAGACAAAGCGGCACCGATACAGTAGATAAATAAACAGATCTGTCACCGGGCAGCGGCTAGGCTGTGTGCGAATTTATTTTTCTCATTTAAATAATTCGATCTATTCCATCATTTCCAATCTCTCCCATTTGCCAGCTGTCTGGTAAGAGCATGGCCCCCAACATCTGAAGAGCAAACCTTTAATTTTCTTACAAATATACTACGAATCTAGCTCTAACCCGCCTGTTAATTTCCCTCTTTTCTTTCCCTCCCTGTCTGGGCTTAGGGAACCATGGCATTGTGTAGGGATATGAATATCTCGCAGTGTGACCACTCCTGCCAATTCGGAGGGGACTTCCCCCCACCTGAAGTGGAGGGACTGTGGCTGGGGCAGGAGGAGACACTCCCTGAGCGCCCTTCCAAAGAACAGAGAGAGCTGTGCTGGTCCTGAGCACAGCCTCGAAAATCCAGCAAATGGAGGTTACCAGATGTCTGTCTTCACCAAACTTGGGCCTCCCACCCTGGAGCAGGAGCTGCTGGTTTCATAAGCAGCCACTGGAAAATGTTGCCCAAGTGACCAGAGGGGAGGACACGCAGACCAGAACCAGGGAAGCAGCAGCTGCCACCTCTTGATAGAAAGTACCAGCCCCAGTGGGCACCAGCAGGAATGGGTGTAGGGGAGCAGAGCAGAGGGCCCTGCCCTGCAGGACACAGCTGGGGAAGCCTCCTCCATTGAAGACCAGAACCCCCTCCCTCAGCCTGCCTATCAGTTTCTGCAGCCTGCTGGTTTGGGTCCCTCAAGGAATCAAAAGGCCGGCTGTTTTCTGAGGAAGAAAATTCTTCTCCCGATGGAGAAATGGAAGGGGACTTGAACTGGAAGGAAAGAATGTGGAGTTAAAAAGGCATGGCCAAACAGTGCTCAAGGCTGGTTTGAGGGCGGGAGGAGGAGGGGAGAGCCTGGATGCTAATTCCGTATGGACTGTCCTACAGGCAGCCTTCCAGTGGCTTGGCAGGGAAACAGAAGAAGCAGAAAGGTAGAGGTGTGGCTGCCAGGAGTGAGCAGGTTTGAGGCCAGTGGGAGGGGAGGGGGGAGAAGGAAGGGGAGCAAGAAGAGGAGCAGTCTCCAAAAAGCTACCTGAGAGTGGCTCTAGAGAAGTGAATGAATGAAGGCAGAAAAGGACGTCTGGGTCTCTGAGAAAGTGAGAGTGTGGCCCGTCACCCATTAGTTCTCTTGATGCCCCCAGGGAAGCAGCACAAGCTGGGCTTGCTCCTGCTGCATCCCACTGTGTGTGGGAGTTACCCAGAGCGCTGCAGATGGAGGCTTTTTCCTGCTGCCACGTAGGGCTGCGGTGGGAAACGGCTTCCCAGCTGCAGAGGCTGTGGGCCCAGTCACTGGTCTTGGATGCCCAACTGCAACCCTGGGGTCAAAGGGAAGCTGCTGTCCCCAGCCCAGGACTGGGCCTTACTCTTGCCCCAGCTGCAAGTCATTCTGTAACCTAGAGATTTGCCCCAACTGACAGCAGCTTGTTCCCTGCCAATCTGAGTGAATGGAGGATGCATTGCTACAAAAGCAACAGCAGTGATAGTATTGACCACTAGCATTTCTTGTGTGTTTTCTATGTTCTAGACAACATACTTCCTAGCTTAGATGCATCACTTTGTCTAATCCTCTCCACAACCCGCTGTGATAGCATCTTTGCTATTTTTCCATTTTACAGATGAGGACTCTCCGCTTCCAAGGGGTTAAGTAAGAGGTCCAACATTATACAGCTAGTATATAATCTTTTCTTCCTTGCTTTCCCCTCCCTCCCTTTCTTGCTTGCATGCTTTCTTCCTTCCTCTAGAATTTATTGGGAATCACTGTTTTTCAGGCACTATGGGTAAGGATCCAAAGTGCACGTACAGACTCATCAGACCCCTGAGCTTGCAGGGTTAACATGTGTCCGATAGTACCTGGGCTGAACAGGGCATAGGCTCCAGAGAAGATCCCCATCACCCCCGCAGAGGCCCCTCAGAGCCCCTGCCTGCTTGTAGAATGGCTAACAGTAGAACAGGATTTGGGCACTTTTCCAGAACAAGCTGGGGAGCTCAGCTGTCCCTGACCCAGGAAGCAAAACTTGGCGTAGCCTTCTCTCCCCAGCGGCATCGCCTGCCTCTCCAGGCTGCCCTGCCACCGGCAGGCACTAGGACTGGCACTATCTCAAGCCATATCTCTGGCGATTGGGAGCTGCCAATCCAGGCTTTTCCAATTGTTGGTAAACAAGTCTACCCACCAGCCAGGCCTCCGCTCCCTGCTCCCCCACGAGGCAGCCAGGGCCGGATTTATGAGGCCTCCAAACCTAATTCAGACTAATGCAGCTTTTCATTCCCAAATAAAAGGGGCTGCTGTCTGAAAGGACAAGTGCTCCCGCATTTCATTAACATCCCTGAAAAGGGCTGAGCTGGCCCAAGTTGCTGCCAGTGAGATTCATGTCTCCCACCGGCTCACAGGTGGGGAGTGAGGGTAGACTCCCAGGAAGAAATCAGACACTGCCAGCCCCTCCCTGGCCCCTCCATGGGCCACTCCCCAACTTCTGCTAGTGAGGGAGGGGAGCCCCCGTGGTGGCCTATCAGGCTCACTTGGACAAGTCCCCTGTGTGCGTGTTTTGTTTAGACTGATCCACTCTAGCTCTCAGTCCCTCCACAATCTCGGTGAGTAATGAGGCCCTGGGCTCGAGTTACTGAGATTCATGATCTCTGCTTCCCTGGGAAACCGCGAGCAAACCCATGCTGTGGCTGAGTGCAGATTCCTAGGACTTGAGTGCCCTCTGCTGAAGCCTGCCTACCTTCATCTCCCTTCAGGCTGGCTGCCCGGCGGCAGACTGCTGTCGGTGGTGGCTGGATGCTGAAGCCCTGGGACTCCAGCCACTCCCCTACGTGACTGCTAACCTGCTTGTGGCCACTCTGCAGACCCGCACATGCGATGCCTCGTGAGAATGGGGGTAGGGCTGCCTTTCCCCATCACAACCCAGAAAGGGTCTGGACTAGAAGGAGGCAGTTGCCAGCCCTTGCCTGATCTCTGCTAACAGCCCTACCAGGGTGCAGGGAGCAGGGGGCGCGGGGAAGGCTTCCCCAGTGTCCACGCTGCACACTGTTATCTCAACATAAAGTGTATGTTGACCACAAAAGCCAAGTCCCAGCCCTTTGCAGGACACTGCGACCTGCCCCCTGACTCAGGGACTGCAACCCCTCCATCAGCCTGGGACCTTTGTTCTTTGTACCCATCTGTGAAGGGAGAAGCTCCGCCAGGCTGTCACCTGAGCAAGCAACAAGCCCAGCGAAGGTTGTATCACCTTAGATTTTGTCAGTAGTCAAGCAAGTTCATTCCCACTGAAGTCAATTCCTGTGTTTATTGTCAGCTTAACCTGCTGCTGTGAGTTATTTCTCAGCAGTGAGGGATACAGGTAGACAAGCCACCAGAGATAGGTTGTTGTAGTGACATCTGCATTTCTATGGTTCGGGTGTAGTTCTCGTGGAGGAGTAAAGGATGCCTGGTAATTCTGTGGGTGTCTGTACATGATGATGGAACAGCGGCTGATGGGCTGCAACCACAGGGGCCCTGCAGCTGTGCAGGGAGGGGAGTGGGGAGAACCACAGGGGACCCGGCACCTCCTGGCCTACCAGGTCTCCAACAACTGGTCCCTTTCTTCAGCCCCAGAGTCACTCGCTCACTCAGTCATTCATTCAGTCCCATTAATTCCTTCATTTGTTCATAGGATCATTCATTCATCTTTATCCACTCATTCACCCACTCATTGATTCAATTACACAGTCATTCCCTAATTAATCTACACACCGTTCATCCACTCACCATTCATTCAGTCTTCCCTAATTAATTCATCCTATCACTCAATGACCCATGCAGCCATTCACTTATTCATCCATTCATTTTGCTTAATTATTTGCTCACTTGTTCTCTCACTCATTTTCTCACTCATTCACTCCCATTCAGCTGCTTACTCATTATTCATTCATCCATTCATTCATTTAGTTGTCTGTTCTTTTAGTCAATCACTCAGTTGCTTATTCAGCCCTCTGCCCAGTCTCTCATTCTCTTATTTACTCACACGTTCATCCACTCACTCTGTCATCCACTCCGTCATGCACGCACCTCCTCCCCACAAAACCAGCAAAGACACCTGCCAGCTCCTCCTATCCTCAGTCCCTTTTCAGGCAGAGCCTCAGACACTATGCAACCTCTGTTTCAGCCCAGGGAGCCTCACCAATGTGCTGAGCTCTCCACTCAGCCTCCCAGCTGTTCTAGCCCTGCCGCAGCTCCAGCTCTCATCTCCTCCACTTTATCACAAAATTCAGCAAACTTCAGGATTCATCAAACATCTCTCCAGAGTCAGGGAATTTGCCTTACTGATGAAGACTAAGGCTCAGAAAGACCCAGGACCCACATCAGATGATATATGCAACAACAGAGGTGTCACGACGGGGGGTGCCACCTCACTGAGCCAGGACTCATCATGCCTTCCACTTACATCATCTCTTCTTGTGTTTAGAACAACCCAGGGATGCCAGGGATGAAGAAATAGACTCAGAGGAGTTAAATAACTTGCTGGGGAGGGCAGAAGCAGGCCTGTATCATTGCCCAGTGTGATGGGAAGAGAACGGATAAATGAGTGAGTGAATGCATGAATGAATGAGAGAACATGACAGAATAAATGAATGAACAAATGAACAAGTGACTCTTGCCCGAAAAGTAAGTGGCAAACCTGAGCTTCTAACCCAAGTTTCTGGATTCCCAACCCAGCACTCTCTCCACTGCCTAACAATTGCTGCTCTCTATCACACCCTGACCTTGCAGGGTGGAGCAAGGGGCGGGGGGTGGGGGGGATGAAAAACTAGAGCATGAGTTGGCCAACAATAGATTTTTGTAGAGAAGTGCCTCCCTCTGAGGCTGCAGCAAGCCAGTTCTCACTGCACCTGTCCCCCTTCGGGCAGGAGGCTGCCATCATCTCTCCAAAGAGAGAGAGAGCACACACACATGCCTGCCTTGAAAATCCAATCACTGAGTGATAAGAAAATAAACAAGTGAACTTCTCCAAGTTTGCCAGACTTCCCTGCCCGAGGCCAGCTTAATTAAAGTTGATATAGAATTTTAAAGTGGGAAAATAATTAGGGCAAGTGGTAGAAAAGAGAGAGGAAGGAAAACATTGTTTTGTTTTGTGTTTTGCTCCCTCTTAATTATGCCACAGACTGTCTCTCCCGTGGATCCCATCCCAAGTCTGCCCTACGCCAAGATTCCAGCAGGTGGTACACTGTGTGAGTGGCACAGGCACACCTGTGCCTCTCTGGCACACAGGTATGGAGCATCTCTGCTCGCAAGACAGGCAAGGCAGCAGACAGCCAGGCCGAGCAGAGAGGAGCCCGTACCCCGGACATGCAGGAGGAGGAGCTGGGGGGGGGGGGTGAATAGGGACAGTGGGCTACGGTAAGAGATGCTGCCTCCCTGCCCAAGGTCCAGAAGGGAGTGGACCATGGCCTCCCCTGCAAAGCTAGACATGGGCCCTCTTTGGGACAGTCCGAGCCCCCACCTCGAAAGATGGCAGATCTCTGATGAGATAGCTTCTGTCCCCACTTGCTCTAGGGAGACAAGATTTTCCAGCAACCACCAAATGTTGGAGGAAGTACTCGGTGTCTGTGCCCAGAATGGGGCTGGGAGTGGCCAAAATTCCAACTGCAGCAGGTGCTGGGATTTCAGCTCACCCCACAGGCAAGCACCTCTGTCTCCAGATGTGCCTTTGCTTTGTTGCTGTTCTTCCTCCTGGAGAGGAGGCAGAAAGACTGAGCACCAGCCACAGGGAACTGACTGGAGGCAGAGGCAGCCTGCACAGGGGAGAGCCACAGGCTCTTCTGGGAGGGTCAAGAGGACACTTCCTCCAGATTTCACAAAGAGGGCTGAGCATGAGTGTGTACTTGTCCCTGGTGTTAAGCCTTTAACACACACAAAGGCAAGGGTACAGGTACACATGCCCATACTTTTGCATGCATGGTTGTTTGTGGGTGTGCACGCATGCACGCGCGCGTGCGCACACACACACACAGAACTACTCACATCCACCCAGGTCTGGTGAAAGCATGAACTCTGGAGGTAGACAGCCTCGCTTCCAATCAGTCCTGTCTCTTACCAGTGGAAGTACCCCGGCACAATTTACCTAATTTTCTATGCCTGTTTCCTGTCTGTAAAATGGGGATGATGATAGTTTCTGCACTGCTGGGCTGTTGCGAAGGTTGAATAATGCATGTGATGTGCTTAAAACTGCGCCTGGTACCTTGGGAGGGCATGTTGGACTGAGCCCCAACTGCCTCTGCTGCCTGGATATGTGAGACTTCTGAGCAGAGACTGGGGAAAAACCCCTCTCTCTTCCAAGTGGGAAGAACAATGTGTTTACACACACACATACTCTCACACTCTCAGATCACTCAGATGCATCCCCCCGGCTTCCAGGTTCACGGGGAGGCCTGTGAGTGGGATGGGGGTGGGCTCAGGAAGACTGAGGCGGGGTCAAGATGTCCCTCTACCTCCCCCTTCCCCCACCACGTGGAATGCTTCCACAGAAGCTGTGTTTATTGAGCAGCCAGGCTGGTAGCCTGGGGGAAGGAAGGGACCCCGAGTGATGGCACTCCAATCCCCTCATCACACCCTGACCCTTCCCCACCTGGGCCTCCTCTTGGTTCTGACCTTGGTGGTATACTTGACCTGCATTTCAGTCCAGTATCTACCCATCCCCAGAGACACTGCCCAGCCTCTGACCTGAGGGAATGATTCAGGGGAACCCATTTAGAAAGAGAACACCCTCGTGTACCCCCTCTTCCCCAAGCAGATCTGGGAGCTTTCTCAGGGGGTTGGGGTCCTAGGGCACCATCCAGCTATCTAGGGCTGCTGCGTCTCCAAGATGCAGCCACAGAAGTGGTGGGGAGAGGTGGTAGAGAGAGGTGTGGGTAGAAGCTTTGGCCTGGGGATGGCGTAGGCTTGGCTGGAGGAGCCAGCGCGGCTCTGTGTTATCTCTGAGGCTGCAGAGACTCGAGTTCTGCCAATCAGTTAAGCTCAGGCACCCACCCTCCACCTGTGTTTGGTTGGGTTGAGTAAACCAAATGGGGACAGGTGCCAGTGGCCACAGCCTCATTTCTCTGATTTGGCTTCATTTCGGTCTATTCACTCAGCAAGCTGAGTCCCTCTACTCTTGCACATGCAAACACATCCCTTCCAAGCACAGGATGCTCAGAGAAACAATGAGAAGCTGACCAGATTGGGGACAAGTGAGGGCTTGGGGACAAAGGGCAAGCTTCTGATGCCCATTCTTTAGGAATATAGCCCTCTGGCCCTTCCTGCCAAAAGGACAGGAGGCTCCTTACTCTTTGGGTCAGGGGCCATTGATGGTAGCCTCCTTGCCCTAGGAAAAAAAAAGGGGCACAACATGGCCCTAGAATAGGGCCACTGATGGCTTTTTACATGATTCCTCTCCTGGACACCCCCAGGGAAGCCAGCAGGTGGGATGTGCTGTGAGAGTCAGGGGCCCCAGCTAGGTGGTTGTTACCCTGCTGATTCTAGCTTCTGTGACCAGAGCCAGGACAGAGAGCAGGAGGATGGACGGGAACTGCACGGCTCATGGTGCGGCGTTTGGAACAGGCCCTGCATCTGCACACATACCATTAAGTAACAAGGAGAAGCGCTTTTCCAGATAACACAAGGGAAAACACTTTTATGCCAATCACAGTTCTAGCTTGTTCTAAAAGCCCACACAGCCTCTTCCCGCATCCAATCTTTTTCTAAGCATTACTGATGGTCCACTGTCATGGGGGTGGGGGATTCAGTGACACAGGAAAGTCAGTAGAGCCACAGGCGCTCCCATGAGATAGGTAAGTGGGAGAGGCCAGAGGGCACCGTGGTGACAGAGAGGAGGCATGTAGAGATCACAGGGACATGGACAAGGACAAGGGGCATATGTACAGGGTTTGAGGGGACAACTGAGAACTTGAGAACCCTCAGAAGGAAGAAATATGTAAACCAGGGATCCTAGCCAACTAGGAGGTCTTGGGACCCACACAAGAGTTGGAGGAAGACAGGTAGGGGTCATGGAGACCCAGGGAAGAACTGAAGGGACAAATTTGAGGACTTGGAGGACACAAAAAGAATCTTCCCTGTAAGCAGTTTGCAGCTTTGAAGGGGAGAAAAAACATAAACGAAGGCTGATGGTAGGCAGGAGAGGAGGAGGAGACGAAGAAATGTCTTGCTGAGAGCAGCTGCTGAAGGAACCAGGAGTTGAAGGCCAAGTTTAGCATCTGCTCCTGAGAAGGCACTTGCAGGGCCACACTCCGGAGCCCTACCTAGGTTCTGAAGCACCATCCACACCCCACACAGGAAGATGGGGGTGGTGCCTTCCCGGTGCATGCCTGGGACCACCTACTCTCGGCTCCGTGCCCCTGCCCCAGAGGAGCTCTCAGGATGCCTGGAGGGCCCAGCCTGGAAGCAGAACATCCCATATATTGGGACACACGCTGTCATGGCAGCTGGACGCTACACTGTGGGAACCCAGAGGAGTGAGTGAAATCCAATGGCTTCCCTGATCAAGATGAGTTTAAGCCCATGGAAGCAGCTTTAAATCCAGGCAAGCACTGAACAAGCCACCTGCAAGGTTCACTCAACATCTCCATCCTTTCCCACACGTCCCCTCCCCAATTTCCCTCCATATCCAAGGCTGAGTTGTCTTACTGGGATCACTTGTTTTATTATTTTTTTTAATTTAAGACGGCATTATTGAAGCATCATTTACATCCATAAACATCCATTTAAAATGTACAATTTAATGATTTTTAGTAAATTTGCAGACTTGTGTCACCATCACCACAATCTAGTTTAGAACATTTTTATCATCTCCAAAACACTTCTTTCAACATTTACCTAGAGGACTTTGATTCAGTGATACTGGGAACAGGGTTCCCCAGGTAATTCTGGGACAGTGATGTTTGGGTACTGCTGTGGTTCAAACATGTCTCCCTAAATTCATGTGTTGGAAACTTAATTCCCAATGCAACAGCATTGAAAGGTAGGGCCTTTAAGAGGTGATTAGGTCACCAGGGCAGAGCCCCCATGAGTGGATTAAAGTTGCTATGTGGATATGAGTTTGACAGAGTGAGAGTGGGCTTATTATCATGACAGTAGGCTTGTTATAAAAGGAGTTTGCCCCCTGCCATGGTTTCTCCAGCTCTCTTGCCCTTCCACCTTCCACTGTGGGATGACACAGCACAAAGGACCTTGCCAAATATGAGCCCTCTATCTGCTCCTAGACTTCCAGCCTCTAGAACTGTGAGAAGTAAATCTCTCTTACAAATTACCAAGTTTAAGGTTTTCTGTTATAACAGCACAAAGTCAACTAAGATAGGGGCACTCCATATCTCAGCCAGTATTGGAAGGACCTTTCAAAATGCAAAATGCAGAGAGAAGGTGCTATTCTTCGGTTCGAAACCCTCCAAGGGCTCCTGGACAGGTGTGTCGGGAGCCCCCTCAGTGTCTTGAATACAATGTCCACCCAGGAATGGAAGCAGGCAGTGCCAGGCACTGTTTTAGGCACTGTACATGTGTTAACTTTTTTAATCAGCACCACTTCCCCCCCTTTCTTTTTATTAAATCATAGCTGGGTACATTAACGCAATCATGGGGTACGATGTGCTGATTTTATATACAATTTGAAATACTTTCATCAAACTGGTTAATATAGCCTTCATAGAATTTTCTTAGTTATTGTGTTAAGACATTTATATTCTACACCTAGTAAATTGCACATGTAACCTTGTAAGATGCACCGTAGGTGTGTGGTCCCACCAATTACCCTCCCTCCACCCATCCTCCCCCTCTCCCTTCCTTTTCCCCTTTCCTCTTCTTCTTGGGCTATAATTGGGTTATAGCTTTCATATGAAAGCTATAAATTGGTTTCATAGTAGGACTGAGTACACTGGATGCTTTTTCTTCCATTCTCAAGATACTTTGCTAAGAAGAATATGCTCCAGCTCCATCCATGTAAACATGAAAGAGGTAAAGTCTCCATCTTTCTTTAAGGCTGCATAATATTGCATGGTGTATGTATATCACAATTTATTAATCCATTCATGAGTTGATGGGCACTTGGGCTTTTTCCAAAAATCACATTATAACAAAGATATTTGTACCAGAATTTTACTGCAGCCTAATTCATAATTGCTAAGCACCACTTCCCTTTGAGGGAGGTACCATTATTACATCCTCTTTGCTGATGAGGAAACAGAGGCACAGCTGGTAAGCGGTGGGGCTGGGGTTTGAATCCAGGCTGCCCAGCACCCATTTTCCAACCCTCTAGACCACATCACACTGTATGAAGTGGCTAGGTATTAACTTCCTCTCTGAGGTCAGCGCCCTCCACCCTCCTCCACCTGTCTCCACCCATCTCCATTTCAACCCAAATAGGCCACAGACTCCTTCCTGCCTTTGGGCCTTTGCACAAGCTTTTCCTCATACTTAGATCTTCTAGCACCCTTTACTCCATTAGGGGTTTCTGTTTATGCTTCAAAACCCAACTTCAATGTCAGCTCCTTTGAGATCCTTTTTTTGATTCCCCCCAGAAAAAGTTAACCCTGGCAGTCCTTGGGTTTTCCCTGGATTTTTCACACATTTGTTAAGGAGCAGAACTTTGAATGCTGCAATGAGTCTGTGTCCAGTCTGTCTTGCCACCTTGACTATTAGTGTCTCTGTACTCCCTCCGTGTCTGGAATACACAGTCCATCCGGGAATGGGAGCAGGCAATATCTCGCCATCTGATGCCAGTCCCATACCCAATGACTATAGCAGGCTCTCACCTCACTGCGCCACAGCTGCCATCTTTAAAACTGTGAAGGACAACATGTGCCCCCATTGCAGAGGCAATATTAGCTTATTCTCTACTTCCTGAGTGCTACCACATGGTCCGTTACAGAGTGGGCACTCAGCGAACGCTCGTCTGAATGAGGGCGTGAGCAAGGGAGTGAATGAGGCCCCATTCTCCAGGTTCCCTGACAAGGACTCTGTTTGCCTCATGTCTTCTTTCCACTTAAAGACGCCTGGATCTTTCCTAACACCACTTATGCAGGAGGTTAATTCAAGTGCTTTCCAGCTTAGCAAGCAATAAACAATTTGGTGTTGCAGTGAGTTATTCTGCCTGTCATATTTATGGATTGGAAGTAGGGGAGGGGTTGGGGGGCGTTATGAAGTTCAGTGTTACAGGGAATGTTACATGCCCTTTCTTAATTACTTTCCCTCTTTAATTAGATGTTGGGGGGGGTACCTGCCCCCAGGAGGGGGACTAAAGCCACTGTAGAGAAGAAAGGTATCGGTGGCATCCTGCCATCCATCTCATAGTACAGAGGCTGTCTGTGGGGGTCAGGGGAGATAGAGGAGGGGGCTACCTCTGCTCTAGAAGGGACTCTGAAAGCGGAGACCCCTGAGAGCATCCTTCCTCATGGTCCTTCTCTCTAGGAGCCCTGTTTTCCACCTGATTCTTTCTTTTTACCTGCTGGGAGCCATTTCAGCTTCCCTCCTGCTGCGCACACCCTCTCCTTTCTGACACCTCCCAAAGGTCACCAGATGAGCTACTGCCTGTGACACACATGCCCCTTCATGGTGGTACAACACAGGGACCCTGGAGGCCCAGTAGGTGATGAGCGCAAGGGTGAGGCTTCATCCCCAGTAGAAGTCTATTATTATGCCTCCACCCCAATGATTGGGGGCATCCAAACAAAATCACTAACACAGTGCAGGCACAGTGCTAGGCACTTCCCCTTGACCTCAGTTGAGCCTCTTGGTGACTTTGGAAGGCACTGCCTGTGATCCATGGTGGGTGACTGGCCAGAGCTACACAGCCAGAAAGCAATACCAGCAAGGGTTTGAGCCCCTTGAATCTTTCCCTGGCCCCACTGCAGCTTAAATAGAGTTTCTGCAAACTGATAGCGCGAGCTGCCACTTCCCAGAATGGACCAGAAGCCACAGGGGCAGCCAACACAGCTGCTCTGGCTGCATCAGGCATCAGGGGGAGGGGAGGGTTCCTCCAGGACCCAGTTGATGGGGACCCGGCGGGGCCCACCATCCCTCACACACGCTGGCTTCCCGTGCCAAGTCTCTTCCTCTTCTCCCCACTGCCTGTGGGGAGACGAGCTCCAAACCCAGCCCATCTGCTGCATTTTCCTGAGACTCCCGAGACGATCCAATTCTGCACACCAGATGGGAAATAGCATGTACATTTCGGATGGTGATTAGTGTTTTTGTTTTTTTCCCCAAACGCTCGCGTTAATGGAGCTCCTTCCTGAAAGTAAATTGGAAAGACTTCAGTTTGATGGAGTCTAGTCGGCCTCCACCTCCCCCGTCACTCAAAGGCCAACATGGCTTTTCCAGGATCTGTGAGTTGGGACCTCGCTCCACCTCTGTCCTTCTGCCCAGGCCCAGGTGGTGCCCAGGCCCACCATCTACACTGACATGCTCTGCAGGGCAGAGCAGGGCAGAGGACAAGCTTTCCAGACTGCAAAAGGACTCCTCCACCAGGCTGGTCATTTAAATTATAAGACATAACTACAGGTGAGAGGTCCCTCAGCTATGGGGACAGAGCCTCCTTGAAAACACCACTACATTCCCTTGAGCTCTGACCGAGAAAGGAAGTTAGGATTTGATAGATAAATCAGAACTTTTCTCAGGATTATGACTTAGGAGAAAGTTCATGTACAAAGCCAGATTCTTAAAGGCTAGAACTTGCATCCTTCTATATGTGGGCCAATGCACAGTGCATAGCAGGTGTCCGCAGATGCTTGCTGACTGAATAGGGAATGAATAACAAGGCAGACCCAAGTATTTCTGTGCACACAGTTACATACAATACTCATTTCTCAGCATATTTGTTAATTCACACACATACATACAACTACTTCTTCCCCAAATCAAGGAATAAAAATTAACAAAATATATATTTTATATACTGCACATGCATATGCATAAAATATATATATATAAAACATATTTATATAACATACATATTACATAAAAGACACTCTGTAGTACTTTCACATGTCTTGCTCAGCCTCTATACTCCTGGGAAAGCCGTTGTTAGTTCCGAGAGGTCTCATAATGCTGCCATAATGCTGGGGTCTTACATGTACCAAGCATCAGAGGGAAGATTGGGGCTCATTCCAAAGCACACGGGAACCTGGCAAAAGGTTTGGAATGGAAAGTGATCCAGATTATGCTTTTAAAAATGGCTCTACTCAGGTGGCGCCTATGGCTCAGCGCCGGCCCCATATACCGAAGGTGGCGGGTTCAAACCCTGCCTCGGCTGATCTGGAAAAAAAAAAAGGCTCTACTCTCCCTGAATCAGTAGATGGCTGCCAGAGAGTCTGGAGGCTGGGAGACCAGCAAGGGAGGGCCTGAGGAGGAGAACAGCTCACGGTGGTAAGGGCCTGGCCTGGGAGGGGGGTGAGAAGAGAAAAGGTGATATTTCCCAGGAAGCAGCCACAGGCCTCCAACAGATGAGATTGGGAAATTAAGGAAGCTGAGAAGGTGGCAATGCAATCGCAGGCACAGTTGGGTCTGGAGGAAGAATTTGGGACCATTGGACCGGAGATGTACACAGATCTTCCACCGGAAATATGGCTTTAGAGCTTGGAAAAGAGGGCAGAGGTTGGAGTTCTAGATTTGGGATTTTATCCCCCTGGAGGAAGGAAGGCAGCTATGGAGAAGAATGGGATGTCCTGTGAGAGTGTGGACTCAGGAGAGAAGAAGCCAAGAGCTGAGCCTGGCAGCCCAGTTACCCAGGGCGGGGAAGGAGTCGGGAGGAGGGCAGGCTGAGAATGGATTAGACATTGTGTGTGCACATTTGCTTATATGTGTCACACGTCAACGTGCTCATTTCTGTGCATGGACTTGCACACACTTATATAAGCACACATACACATACATGTATATACATACAATACACACACACACATGATGGGTCCTTGGGGCAGGCTCTTTCACAAAAGACTTACAGGTCAAGGGAGGGAAGGGGTCCCTTGTCCCCTGTCCCTGGGGGCTGAGCAGTGAAAGGGGAAAGTGAAGGAGCTGCACCACAAGGGTGGCTCCCCGCAGGCTCATGGCCAGCAACCTGACCTGATGGACTCTTCCCCAGGGCCCTACCCTCTTCTGTCCCGTGGCCTCCTCTACCTTGGCACCGAGGGGCTCATCATCCTGCCACACCTCCCAGCACCTTTCTCCTTAGAACGCACAAAGCCTCCATGTGCCCATAGCTGGGATGTTTCAGTATGGAGGCGACAGGTTTGTGAGCTGGGTGCCCCTCCACCCCTCATGCGGGTGGCTAGAGCTGTGCTCATGCTTAGGAGGAGGGGGCCGTGATTTGAAATGGGCATTCTGCTGCCTCAGTCTTCCCAAGGCACCTGCGCCTGGTCGTTTCACCCGTTATGTGTCCAGGGCCTTGTGGCATAGAAGAATCAGCTTCCTGGCTGCCCGGTCCTCTTTTCAGAAAGCCCACTCCCACTTTCTCAGAGGTCTCCTACTCCAGGATAAATGAAGTAAATGTCCTTCAACCTAGGCCCTGGGCAAACTGAGCTGGGGAGGAGTCAGCAAGACAAAGGGTGGTTAGATGCAAGAAGGTTTGGTGGGGGGACCCGTCCAGATCCTCCGCTTGCTAGATAGACAGGACCCAGGCTGAAGGGTCACATCCCCCTGCCCCCTGCCTCTACCTGTAGGGCAAAGTTTCAGGGAGACCAAGGGGAAAGTTCTCAGAAACTCTTCACCTTATTGTTTTCAGCCCTTGAAAGCCTGACTAGGGATGCTTCTTCCACAATATGCCAGTTCTGTTCTTTTTCACAAGGAAAAGAAAGTTTTAAGTTACTGAAGGGAATTTTCATGGTAAGAATATCTAGAATGTTCTCTCCTCTCTCAGACAATCTCAATCTCTAGCTTAGAATGTAACATGAACAGAAACAACTTAAAAATCTCAGCGAGTATGCCCGTCTGCATGTGGGTAACCTGCCATTCTCACAACAATCCTATGTAGGAGGGAGAAAACGTATGAGCTTCTATTTTTGCAGGTGAGGAAACTGAGGCTCTGGGAAGATCCTGAGTTGAGTAAGTAGCACAAGACCAGCTTGTGTTCCGGCTGGAATCCATCAGACCTGGCTTACATCCTGGCTTTGTGTCTTAGTTGTATGACGTCTATTACTTGATCACCATTTTCTACTGTGTAGAATGGGGTTGTAATGCCTACTTGAGCATTTCTTGTGCAGATCGGAGGAGATAAGGCACCACGTCAGGGGTACAGTAACACTCAGCACATCTTAGCTCTTAGCTGGGGCACACCCCAGGTCCCATTACTTTGAGACTGCAACCTCCCTCTGTAGCTCCCCAGCACCCTATGACACTGCTGATAGAATCAGGTATACCTGCTCAAATAAATCTGCCCCGCCCAGGTTCATGGCCCACCCAGTAAGAGTCAGACTCATGTCCCAACCAGGAAATAGGAATGCTACCAATTGCTGCCCTCCCTGACCCTTTAAATGCCCATCTGCTATAACCCACATG
>CAUYON010136247.1:0-21049 GCA_963573935.1 Arctocebus calabarensis
ATAAAAAATAAATTTTTTTTTCAATAAATTGTGCTAGGAGAATTGAATATCCGTATGTAAAAGACTGAAACTGTATGTGCACCTTTCTCCACTCACAAAAATTGAATCAAGATGGATAAAGGACTTAAATTTAAGGCATGAAACAATAAAAATCCAATTTAAGGATATTTTTTAAATACAAATTTAAAAAATCTTATTGAGTGGACTCAATAAAAGAATGGAGAAGACAGAAAAAAGTAAACAAAATTGATAAATATAAATAAGCCAATCTGGAAAATGGAGAGGAAATAGGTTGTTTAAAAGGAGTCTCAAGCAGTGCCTTGTGAGCCTGTGGGACAATAATCAAAGGTCTGGAATCTGTGCACTGGAGCTTCAGAGGAAGGAAGAAAAGGGGCAGGATTGAAAAATGATTAGAAGAGGGTGGCGCCTGTGGTTCAAAGGAGTTGGTCGCTGGCCCCATGTGCCAGAGGTGGCAGGTTCAAACCTAGCCCCAGCCAAAAACTGCAAAAAAAAGAACAACGATTAGAAGAAATAAAGGCTGAAAAATTCCCAAATTTCGTAAAGGATATAAACCTCCATATTAAAAAAGCTTTGCATATTCCAAATAGGATAAACCCCCCACCATTCACCCCACGGACATCACAATCAAATTTCTCAAAAGTAAAAAAAAATCTAGGAAACAGACAGAAATGATTTGTTACTGACAGGGCAACACTCTGAGTGGCTTGGACCATGTTCTCTCACCAGAAACACCCATGTTGTAGCCACAGCCATGTTTTTCAAGTAATGAAAGAAAATAATCAAGTGGAACTCTTTATCAAGCAAAAATATATTTGAGGAGTGAAGGTGAAATAGTCTTAGATCAAGGAAAATTACAAGAATTTTTTTTTTTTACCAGAACATGAATTACGGAAGTCCCGGGCTCTGCTTTCCAGCTTATTGGAATGGCTGCCCAACAGGCTGCTGCCCTTTATGAGAAATAAAGCTGTCCTTTTTCCAAAATAAAATGAACAATAGCTAAAGGATGTCTTCAAACAGAAAGGTACGGTTACAGAAGGAAACCTGGAACACTGAGAATGAGAAAGAACAGCGAAAAGGGTGACTGGGGAAACCCTAATAGATTACTCATTTTCCTCCTCTGTTTTAAAAATTGAATTTATGAATATGTAACAGTTGAGTGGAGAAATTATAGCATTGTGTGATGTCTTTTTCAGTGTATGTAGAGACAGTTATACAGGGTGTACCTAAAAGTTGCCCTTAAACTCACCATACATAGGGAAATTGGAAATTGTAGCTAAATGTACATTGATTTATGAAATGTTCATTGGAAAATTTTACAAAGAGGTGGCCAAGACATAGAGAATATTTTGTAAATTTTTTGGTAAAATTTTACAATGAATATTTTGTAAATAAAAGTACATTTAGCTACAATTTCTCATTTCCTCATATGTGGTGACTTTTAGGACACCCGTATTATAAATGGGAAAGCCAAAGGGACTTATAAGGTGTTAAGATTTCTGAATTTCTCTTGAGATAGTAAAAGAACTGATACTAGTAGATCGATAAGCATATGTATGGTGATCTCTAGAGCAACTGTTACTAGGGAGAGAGAAAGTAAGAACGCTATAGGTAAATCAGAACAGAATGTTACAAAATGGTTAAGTGACCCACAAAAGGCAGGAAATAGAAAATAGTAACAAAGAAAAATAGTAAAATGGCAAGCCCAAATCCTGACATCAATAATTACATTACAAGTAAATTGTCTAAATGAGATTAGACAAAGATTGTCAGAATGAATTTTTTAAATGACCCAATTATAATGCAATCTATAAGAAAATCACTTTGAATATGGTGCTGTAGGTAGTTTAAAAGTTAAAGGATGAAAAAAGGTGTGCCATTCTTAAATATTTTAAAGATGTGAGTGGTTTCAGAGCAAAGAAAATGTTCTAGGGTTCTCCTTTTCTACATTCTTTGTAGAAAGAATGAGACATTACATAATAATAAAGGTGTCAGTTCACCAAGAGGACGTAACCACCCTGAATTTGCCAAACAACTGAGCTTCAAACTGCATGGACTAAAATTGGCAGAACTTAAAGGAGAAATACATAGATTCAACACTCTCTTGTAGTACTTGATGGAGAAATACATAGATTCAATGCTCTCTTGTAGGAGATCAGCAAGAACTGGAGAGCACCCTCAACCAGAGGGACCTGCTTGACATTTATATAACATTCTCTCCAATAACAGAATACATGTTTCTTTTAAAGTGCACATGGAACACGGAACAGTTTGGGCAACAGCCCTAAAGGTGACCAGGCATCTTTGCTGCCACAGCTGACTGTTGCTGGGGAGAAATACAACCGCACCGGCCAATGACTCTCCAGGTGTATGGAGAGCTCTGTCCTGCTTGTTCACCACTCCTGGTTCCTGCTGTGTTTTTCCTCCTGAGCTTCTCCCAGCACCCCCTACCCTGACCCTCACCCCTTAAAGGGTTACCTTGACTCATGTGAAAACAGCATGAGTCTCTCTCCATCTACGGGCCACTCCAGAACTCAAGTTGGTATTTAATCGCCATTATGCCAGTATTAAGTGTTGAGTCCTTAGGAATTGAGTAGGTCAGCTCAGTGCCTGTGGCTCAACAGGCTAAGGCGCCAGCCACGTACACCTGAGCTGGCAGGTTCGAATCCAGCCTGGCCCGCCAAACAACAATGACGGCTGCAACCAAAAAATGGCTGGGCGTTGTGGCGGGCGCCTGTAGTCCCAGTGACTTGGGAGGCAGAGGCAAGAGACTCGCTTGAGCCCAGGAATTGGAGGTTGCTGTGAGCTGTGATGCCACAGCACTCTATCCAGGGTGACAGCTTGAGGCTCTGTCTCAAAAAAAAAGAATTGAGTAGGTCATGAAAGCTCCACCCTCCATTATCCAGCAAGTGAGTTCTTCATAAACAAGATGAGTTTGGCTTACGTTTCTGTCTCGTGTGCTCACTTGCCCTTCTGCCATGGGACAACCCTCACCAGATGCCTGCACCATACTCTTGGACTTCCATCCTCCAGCACTATGAGCTGGATAAACTTCTTTCCTTTATAAATTACTCAGCCTGTGAGATCCTGGTTTACCACCAGAAAACAGACATCATCTTTCTACCACCACTGCCTTAACCTCCTGACACTTTCCCTTTCTTCTATCCTCTTATTGGGATGTTGGAGAGTCCCTGTTCTGCCAGTGTGTACCCCCCTCTTCTTTTCCTAGGACTTTACCCTGGTTGCCAGCCCCCACTTGCCCATACTGGGCTGTTGGCAGCTGCCAGCCTGGTCCCTTTTCTGTACTCTGAGATACTAGAAAGCAGCAGAATATGCATTTTATCCTTCTTTCTGTGGGTCTCTGGAGGTGGCAGCAGGCCCAGGGCAGTGTTTGGCTCCTCATCAGAAGCCTAGTAAATATTTGTAGAATGAAAGTATGTCCCACCGTACATGCTCAATAAATGATTTGGAATGAAAGAGTGCCAGTTGGGCCCCATTAAAACTCGAGTATAAGTGTTGGCTCATACCTATGATCCCCACACTCTGGGGGACTGAGGTGGGTAGATAATTGGAGCCTAGGACTTTGAGGTTGCTATGAGCTAGGCTGACACGACAGCACTCTGGCAACAGAGTGAGACTCTGGAAAAAATTAATTAGAAAAATAAAATGCTAGTATTCCTGGAGTTACTAGACTAAATGAGAGTAATTTCTGCTTGACTTTGCTTTTCCAGCCCAAATTAAGCACTTTTCTCCCTTGGCTGGGAGAGGGAAGAGGGGAGTGTCATGCCCAGTTGCTGCCACCAGGTGGCACAAGAAAAGCGCTGCCCTTAGGCGGAGCTGGCCATAGAGCGCCAGAATGTGTGCATGACACAGGCTCAGGACAGAGGTTATCTACACCGGACACAGACACTGGAGGATGAGGCGCCTTGTCCTCTCCCCACCTCATGTCAAAAAGCCAGCGGGAGTCACTGGCTAGGAACAGGGACACAGCTCCCTAGCTGTGCTGCCTTGGGCAAGACTCCGAACCACTCAGTGCCTGTTTTCCCATCAGTAAAGCAAGGATGAGGACAGTGTGTCTCTGAGGGCATGAAGGATACGTGAGTTAATAATCTGTACACTATCTAACTGTACACTATCTGTACACAGCTTGAGCTCATGGTAAACTCTCTGTGAGTACTTGACAAGTAATTCTTTACATGATATTGGGCTTTTAACATACAGAGCATTTTCCTATCAGCTCCCCTGTTTAATCCTACATACAACCCTATAAAGTCTGAGGCCTGAAAAAGCTAAGTGACTTATCGAAAATCATCCAGAACTGAGATTAAAATTTCTCAAGAGTTGAGTTCCAAATTGAGGGCATTGGCTACCACAAGCTGCACTCCTACTCACTCACAAACTTGGATGGAGTGTGTATATGTCTTAAACTAACCCCAAATGTAGCTCCTGCAGAGCTACAGGCAGAGACCTTTTTCCACAGGCCCTTTTCTTTGTGAGTGTTCAGTTTGATGAATCCTGTGGGGCACACTGGGTGTTGTGGGGAATAAGCTGGCTCCACACGCAGGCTGCACCTTGCCTGGTCTCCCAGGGCCATGTGTACAGCCCCTCCCATGGTGCTGATGCAGCTGTCCCATTGCTCCAGTCGTGTGTCCTTGAGGCTGGAACTGTGGGTTGTTTAGGTTGGTATTAAAAAAATATAATTCATTATAGGGAATTTAGGAAATAAAATCTTTGAAAGTGTTAGATCTTCTGTATTATCCTTCTATCCTTTTTCCTATAAGTACATATTATCTATTTTTTTTTAAATGAGATTACATTGTACATACTATCTGTAGCTCAATTTTCCAACTGTATGCTGGATCAGGTTTGGAAAGCTTTATGAATATTAAGCTGTCATCCCAAACGAAGTGTTATTGTCATTGTCACCATTGCATTTTATAAATGAAGAAGCAGGGAGGTTAAGTGACTTGCCTAGAGACTGTTAGGTGGTAGAGCTGGGGTGGGGTCCAGGCAGTCGTGGGGACTCAGACTTGTTTTCTTCCCACAAGTCACAATGGCAGGGAGTTTCTGACACCACTCAATCCTCCTTTGTGTGCTTCTCCCCATTCTCCTCGTCCTGAAACTCCTCTTTGCTGCATGCTGGCTGCATTTGTTTGAGGTTTTACAGGGCGAGTCATTACTTTTCACAATAGAACACCCAAATGTAATAGCCAGGATGAGTTGAAAGAATAATCCAACGCAATAAGATTGAATGGAGTATAAAATATGTGATCAGCGCATATGGAAAAGACTAGATTTAGATTCTTCCTTTTCTTTTTTTGCATTAAAATCAGGAAAGTTAATGTTGATGCTGACTTGATACTGGCTTTTCCATGTAATCTTGAAACCACGAGTACTTGTTTCTTTCTCCGAATGTGATTTAAGCTTAGCTCCACGCAGGACACGCTTGTGTAGCAGTGTGGGATGTGCAGAAGTCCCTTTGGCAGCAGCAGCTTTTCCGGGCAGTTTGCTTGGGGAGGAGTTGGTCTGCATCTTGCTTCCCACATGGCCTGAGGAGCTGCTGGAGGCTGAGGCTCAGAAGACACCCTGATTTGTGCTGTAATAGTGTCAGTATTCAGTCACAAAACAGACCAGGCTGGGTTCTGGGGTGTCTCATCCAGGTACTACTGTTCTCTTAAGGCCATTTCCACATTAAGTTTGAGTAATTTGAAAAACTATCAAGAAAACATAAGCATTATACACACTGCCAAATGACACGTAATTCAAGAGATTCTCGGAACACCGTAAGAATGGCAGAGAACATCCTGAGTTCCACATTCAACAGAGTACATTTTACCTACCTGTTATCCATGTATCACTTGGAATGTCTTCTATTATGCATTTCTCCTCTCGTTCCCCCATGTGGAAATAAAATGCAGTTGAAAGTGAAAAACCAAAACATAAAAGAAATGTTAACATTTGTATTTCTGTTGCTTTAGCCACTCCTGGTGGTTTTTTCTCTGAAATGGATCACTTGCAAGGGACACTGCTTATTGAATATTTTTATTTCATTAGATGTTTGTAAAATTGATTTTGGTGAGAAGTGGCATATGGCATCTATACCTGGGAGGCTGTTTGCAGAAAGTCCCAGTACACAAGATAAGGGCATCTGAACCTTGGGGCCTTTCCAAGCATGACCGTGTGAGAGTTGCTTCTGATCTACTTTTCAAAGACTTTGTGATGTTCTGAGGGGTGAAAGACCTCAGGGTCTGGGAGAAGCTCCAGAGCAAATTCAGAAGCACCAAGCATAGCAGAAACCAGTGGCAGAGAGCTGCTCATGCCTCTGTGACTGGCTGGAATGGTCATTTTACTGGTGTTTCCCCTGCTTAGCAAGAGGAGAGGGGGAATGAGAAATAAGAGGAGAGAAGGGGACTGGTGTGGATAGGAGGAAGAGGCCAGAGCCCTGACGAGACTCCACTTCTCAGTTTCCCAAAGAAAAGGAGTTAGAGGCATTTAATATTCCTTTTGGTCCTTTCACTTCTGGCATCTAGTGTTTTCTTTTTAAAACTTTTATGTTGAAATATTTGTAGATTCATAAAAAGTTGCTAAAATAGTACAGAGAGGGCCTGGGTACCCATCACCCAGCTTCCCCTGTGGAATGCCCTTCATTGCTGAGGGGACTGCTACTGCAGAGCTTAGGTCACCAACTGCAGCCTTCTATTCCTGGGGCTTTGCACGCATTCTTGGTCTTTTGGATGTATGTGTACTATTATGAGAATGCTTCACTAAGCATCATGAGCACACTCAAAACAAGTGTGAAAGTGGAAGGCTGCATCCTGATGGTTTGGCACAAGAGATTGGGTCTGCAGGCCAGAGTGGTTTGACTACTCTGCTTTCCACAGGTGTGAGTGTGGACAGGTGAGCAGACTTCAGGGCAGTGATAGCAGCATTGCCACAGGGATTGGATGGCGTATGGGGACGTCCTTAGCTCTTGGAGTTCATACAGGCTGCAGCTGTCACCTTTCCTGGTGCTGCCTGGAGCCACTGCTGGATATGGTCCAGGGTATGTACTGGGTCCCCAGGCACATGGCCTTCCGCAGCTGTTGACACCTTACCGCACCTTTGGGGTCCAGTTTATCCTTCCTCCTTGGGGCTCAGTCGCTCCTGCTGGCTCTGCCCTCCACCAGCCTCCCTGTCTATGGAGGCCCTTTTCTCGAGACTGCTGGTAGCATGACATTTAAAAGCATGGACTCTGGGGCCACCATCTGCCTTACTGCCTCTGCCACTATCTCCCATGGGACCCTAGACAACTGCCTTAATTTCTCTCTGTCTCAGTTTCCTTATCTATGAAATTGAGATAATAATAGAACCAACATTATGAAGTGGTTGCAATGATCAAATGATATAATCTATGTAAAGTGCTCTGTGTGTCTGTGTTATTACCCTATAGCCTGACATCTTGAGCAAGGCTCCCACACATGCTGTTTCCATTTATAGTACTCACTGCCTTAGTGTGTGTATTGTTACTCTGTAGCCTAACATCTTTTGGGGGGCAGTACCAGATTTCTTTTCTTCCTTTTTTTTTTTGAGATAGAATCTTACTATGTTGCCCTGGGTAGAGTGCTGTGGCATCACAGCTCACAGCAACCTCAAACTCCTGGGCTTACGTAATTCTCTTACCTCAGCCTTCCAAGTAGCTGAGACTACAGGTGCCCACTACAATGCCCAGCTATTTTTTGTTACAGTTGTGTTGTTTAGCTGGCCTGGGCTGGGTTTGAACCCCCCAGCCTTGGTGTATGTGGCTGGTGCCGTAACCAGTGTGCTATGGGCACTGAGCCAGTATCAGATTTCTCTATTTGAAGGACCAGTACAAGTAAAAGAACTAATGTGGATGTTTGGGCACAACATACAGAAAAGGTAAAAGAAACCCCCACATGCATGCTCTGCCTTGGTGACCATGAAAGTTATTGTGTGGCTACGGGGAAGTTAGCCTAAGGCTCAGCTCTCATTCTCACTGTCTCTCAGGGTGTGATTGTCAAAGAGATACCCTGCCATGTTAGACTTGGGGGCTCCATCTTGCATAGGTTGGTTACATGGTTACCCAGTTCTTTGATGGATTTCACTTTCTCATTCAGGGAAGTCACACAAGTAGTGGTCACTTTTGTCAGTGGCCAGTTCGTGCAGTTCTAGTAGTGACTGATTCACACTTTTTCCTAAGTGTAACACACACTCCATCACATTCAGCCTGCTCTCCCTGTCATCGCAGTCTGGTTTCTTGAAATCCTGAAGGAAGATTTGGCTACTTCCGTTGGTTCTGCAGCTTTATTGGTGTCATAGCATGTTCCCACTTCTACTCATGAGATTGATGAAGAAAGTATTTGGCAAAATTCTTCACATCACATCATAGTGGTCAAAGTATTAAGACATGGACAGGTGGGAGGCGTAAGGTTCTGGGTTGACCTGGTGGTGATGGCGGCATCTGATCCTAGTGTTGGTCCTGTTGCGTCTGCAAGGGGATGTGGTTGGCATGACCGCAGTGACTACACGATACTAGAGCAGCAGTGGGGCCTTGGGTCAATCCAAAGCGAAGAGATGGCGGAGGGGTGGCCTGAGTGACTGGCTGGGGTATAAGTCAGGCCCCAGTTCCATCCAAGTACTGTTGAAGCAGGAATCTGCAGCAACTCTCGCAAAGAATGACTGTCCTATAGCCCGGCATCCTGAGGGGGGCATCCAGATGGGCTGAGTATTCACAGCTGAGTATTTTCACTATTACTCTGTAACCTGGCATCTTGATGGGGGTGTCCAGATATGCTTTCCCCACTTATTTCCAATCACTCCTACATTTAAAAAAATCTCTTGTTACAGAAAATTTTGCGCACACAAAACTACAGAATCCTTTGCTGGATCCCCATCTTGTTTTGTTTAAGCAATACACACCTTTCCCCTCAAGTATGTTAAAGTAGGTTCTAGATCTGAAGTCATCTTCTCAGTGATTCAATATGTGCCTCTAACTAGTGAGGACATTTTTTTTAAAACATAGCCACCATGCCGCTTTGTCACCTAACAAAATTAATAATAACCCTTACTGTCATCTAACACCCAGGTTTTAGTCACATTGCCTTAAAAGGTCTTTTTACAGTTAACTTGTCTGAATCAATATCTAAGCAGGACTCACACGTCACACTTGGCTGCAATACTGTTAAATCTCTCTTGTTCTGTGGGGTCCTTTTGCCACATGAGTCTTTTTGTCCTAGTAATTTGTTGGCAACATTGGGTCATTGGCCTCCGCTGTGGTTGATTCAGCCCGTTTGCTGCCTTGAGGCCAGGCTGGACTGGCCTTCACTGCTGCGGACAAACTCTCAGTGGCAATAGAGTCACTGGTGTGTCTCTTGTTTCCTTGGTGCTGGTGAATGTGGCTGGGGCTTGGTGAGGCTCAGACTTCTATGCTAGGGTAACTGACATGTGCTCCTCTTTCCTCACAAGACAAGTCAGCATCTAGTTGTCCTGCCTTGAGTGACCAAAGCTCCGTGGCCCAGCTGTCCACCTGAGTCCTTGTTGGCAGGCTCCTGCTCATGCTCTCCCCCTCATTTCACCACTTCCTTAGTGATTGCTGTAAAGAAAACTTTGTCTCATGGAGTAGTCGGTTACCGTGAAATAATTTGTATAGGAAAGGCAGGCTACATATTTGATTCTTTCTGTAGAATTAAGCAGTTTTCAAAGTAATATGTTGGTGCCCTAATAACCTCCTGTTATAACCAATGAGGTTTCTTTAAAGTATGATTATGAATTCATGAATTGTTATATATTTAATGTTTTTATGATATATTTCTGTCAGTATTCTCTTTCTGTCTTTCTTTTCTTTCTTTCTTTTTTTTTTTTTTTTTTGAGGCAGAGTCTTACAAGGTCACCCTGGGTAGAGTGCCATGGAGTCACAGCTCACAGCAACCTCAAACTCTTGGGCTCAAGCAATTCTCTTGCCTCAGCCTCCCAAGTAGCTGGGACTACAGGTGCCCACCACAATGCCCAGCTATTTTGTTGCAGTTGTCAGTATTGGTTAGCTGACCTGGGCTAGGTTCAAACCCCCCAACTTTGGTGTATGTGACTGGCACCGTAACCACTGTACTACGGGCACCCAGCCTCTACCTTTTTTTTTCTTTCTTTTTTTTAAGAAGCTCTCTTACTCTGTCATCCAGGCTACAGTGCAGCATCATCACAGCCTTGTGGGGTTTGGATTAGCCTTGATTTCCTGGGCTTAAGTGATCTTCCCACATCTGCCTCCCTAGTAGTGGAGACTCCAGATGCTTTCACCTTGCATGGCTAATTTCTTTTCTTTGGTAGGTACTCTCTATGTTGCCCAGGCTAATTCAAACCCCTGCCTCTGGCTCGGCGCCTGTGGCTCAACGGGCTAAGGCGCCAGCCACATACACCTGAGCTAGCGGGTTTGAATCCAAAGCCCGGCCCGCCAAACAACAATGACAGCTGCAACCAAAAAAAAAAAAAGAAAGAAAAAAAAAATGGCCGGGCGTTGTGGCAGGCGCCTGTAGTCCCAGCTACTTGGGAGGCGGAGGCAGGAGACTCGCTTGAGCCCAGGAATTGGAGGTTGCTGTGAGCTGTGATGCCACGGCCCTCTCTCCAGGGTGACAGTTTGAGGCTCTGTCTCAAAAAAAAAAAAAAAAAAAAACCCTGCTTCAAGTAATCTTCCTGACTCAGGCCCCCAAAGCACTGGGATTATAAGTGAGCCACCAGGTGTGAGCTACCACACTGGATTGTTTTATTCTTTTTTTTTTTTTTTTTAATCATTGTTGGGGATTCATTGAGGGTGCAAGAAACCAGGTTAAACTGATTGCTTTTGTTAGGTAAAGTCCCGCATTATTCTTTTTAATGCTCAAATTTCCCTACCCTTGGCCTGCCGACCCTTCAGTTTGGCTCTTGTGTCTTTACACAGAACATTTGCTCTTTAATATAGAAGCATTAGCATAAGGGGTTGTGTTTCTACAGTCATCATGGCATTAAGCTTTCTTAGAGGACAGAGGTGGGAAATGTATTTATTTATTTATTTATTTATTTGCCTTCTTACTTCTAGATAGGCTCTTGCTCTGATGCTCACTCTAGAGTGCTGTGGTGTCATCATAGCTCACGGCAGCCTCAAACTTCTGGGATCAGGTAATCCTCCTGCTTCAGCCTCCACCATAGGTGGCCAATGTTTTATGTTTTTATAGAGACAGTCTCACTCTTGCTCAGGTGGTCTTGAATTCCTGGCCTCAAAAGATCCTCTTGCCTCTGCCTCTCAGAGGACTGGGATCATAGGCATGAGCCACCATGCCTAGCCTATAAGGTTTTTTTTTTTTATTTGATTGTGTTCAAATTAAAAAATTATGAGTTGGCTGGGCGTGGTAGCTCAAGCCTGTAATCCTAGCACTCTGGGAGGCTGAGGCAGGTGGATCACTTGAGCTCAGGAGTTTGAGACCAACCTGAACAAGAGTGAGACCCCATCCCTGTCTCTACTAAAAATAGAAAAATTAGTCAGGCATTGTGGTAGGTGCCTATAGTCCCAGCTACTTAGGAGGCTGAAGAAAGAGGATTGCTTGAGCCTAGGAGTTTTAGGTTGCTGTGAGCTGTGATGCCACAGCAACTCTACCCAGGGCAATAGAGTAAGACTCTGTCTCAAAAAAATAATAATAAAATAATAACAATAATAATGATAAATAAAAATTATTTATTTATTTGATAGCATTTTATTCATAGTAGAACTTTTTTCAAAGTTGGAGTTAATGTCTCAAACCTTGCCACCACTTTATCACCTAAGTCTAGGTATCTAGATATTCTAATCATTTCAACAACATTCACAGAATCTTCATGAGTGCTAGATTCTCTCTCAAGAAACCACTTTCTTCTGAACCCTACACTTCTCACCATAGACAAAAATTGATTCTTACTGGATAAAAAATTTAAATTTAAGACATGAAACAATAAAAATTCTAGAAGAGAGTATGGGGGAAATGCTTGAAAATATTGGCGTGGGAAAAGATTTTATAAGGAAGACCTCCTTGGCAATTACAGTAACTCCAAAAATAAATGAATGGGATTTGGTCAAGCTAAAAAGCTTCTGCACAGCTAAGGGTACCACAACCAAAGCAAACAGCCTTTGGAATGAGAGATTTTTCTATGCTGTGACTCTGGCAAAGGCCTGAAACTAGAATCTATAGAGAACTCAAATTAATCAACAAGAAAAGAGCAAACAACCCCATTTATAAGTGGGCAAGAGACTTGAACAGAAACTTCTCTGAAGATAACAGATGAATAGCTAGCAAATACATGAAAAAAATGCTAATTGTCTCTAATCATCAGAGAAATGCAAATCAAAACCACTCTGAGATATCAACTAACTCCAGTAAGATTAGCCCACGTCACAGAGTCTAAAATCTGCAGATGCTGGAGAAAATGAAACTTCTACACTGCTGATGGGATTGCAAACTAATACAACCTTTATGGAAAGAAATATGGATAATTCTTTTTTTTTTACTCACCACTATACTAACAAAGAATGGAGAATTCTTAAAGAACTAAAAGTCAGCCTTCCATTTGATCCTGCAATTCCATTACTAGGCATCTACCCAGAAGAACAAACATCATTTTACCACAAAGACAATTGCACCAGAATGTTTATTGCAGTTCAGTTCATAATTGCCAAGTTGTGGAAATACCTCAAATGCCTATCAATCCATGAAAGGGATAACAAATTGTGGCATATGTATACCATGAAATACTATTCAGCCATAAGAAAAGATGGAGACTTTACATTTTTTACCTAGACGGAGTTGAAACACATTCTTCTTAGTAAAGTATCTCAAGAATGGGAAAAAAGAAAAAAAAAAAAAAAAAAGAATGGGAAAAAAGGTATCAAATATACTCAATGCTAATATGAAACCAATGTATAAACAACTACATGCCCACAGGAACAATAAAACACAAATACAGCATAGTAAGGGAGGTGGAAGGGGCAGGGGATTGGTGCAATCTCATCTAATGTGCACAATGTGAGGGTATTCAAAATGCCCCCTAAGTGAAGGGCTCTTCACCTTGGAAGTGAGAACAGTGTAACCTAAAAATTTGTACCTCTATTAATTTGAAATTTTACAAAAACATTAAACATTTTTTAAAAAAAAAACACTTTCTTTGCTCATTCATGAGAAACAACTCTCCAACCATTCAAGTCTGATCACGAGATTACAGTGATTCAGTCACCTCTTTAGATTCCACTTCTGGTTCTCTTGCTATTTCTTTTACATCTGCAGTTACTTCTTAAAGTCTTGAACCTTTCAAAGTTATCCATGAGAACTGGAAATTCTTCCAAATTCAAGTTAATGTTAATAATTTCACCTTCTGTGAATCATAAATATTCTGGTTTTTTTTTTTTTAAATAGTCTCCTTCTGTTGCCTAGGCTAGAATGCCATGGCATCATAGCTCACAGCAACTTCAAACTCCTGGGCTCAAATGATCCTCCTGCCTCATCCTCCCACATAACTGAACTACAGGCACCTGCCACCTGCCTGGTAAATTTTCTATTTTTAGTAGCAATGGGATCTTGCTCTTGCTCAGGTTTGTCTCAAACTCCAAAGGCCAAGCTATCCTATGCCTCAGCTTCCTGGAGTGCTGGGATGACAGGTGTGAACCACTGGACTGGCCCACAAATATTCTTAATAGCATCTAGAATGGTGAATTCATTCCAGAAGATTTCCAATTTACTTTGCCAAGATCCATCAGCAGAATCACTATCTATGGCCACTATAGCCTTACACTATATACTTTTAAAGTAGTAAGATGTAAAAGTTGAAATTACTCCTGACTTGTGGGCTGTCAGAATGAATGTTGTGTTAGCAAATATGAAAACATTGATCTCTTTGCACATCTCCATCAGAGCTCTTATCTGATCAAGTGTATTCTTCCAGTAAGGAAGGATATTTTGAAAGGGATCATTTTTTTCCTGAGCAGCTTGTCTCAACAGCAGGCTGAAAATATATTCACTGAACCATGCTGTAAGCAGATGTGCTGTCATCTAGGCTTCGTTGTTGCATTTATAGTGCACTAGCACAGTAGATTTAGTGTAATTCTTAGCGGCCCTAGGATTTTTTGAAATGGTAAAAGACATCAGCTTCAACTTCCAGTAACCAGATGCATTAGCCCTAACACAAGAGTCAGCCTGTCTCTGGCCCTGTGAAGCCAGGTGTTGACTTCTCTCTAGCAGTGAAAGTCCAAGGTGGCCCCTTCTTGTGTATAAGGCTGTTTCATCAACACTGAAAATCTGTCCCTTGGCATAGCCACCTTCCTCAGTGACTGCAGCTTCTCCATCAGAACCTGCTGCCTCACTTTGCCCTTTTCTCTTCCTTAAACCTCAGGACCAGCATGTGCCAATTCTAGCTTTTCTTGTGCAGCTTCCTCAGCTCTCTCAGCCTTCATAGGACTGAAGTATTGGGGCCTCGCTCCAGATCAGCCTTTGGATGATGTCGTGGCTGGTTTGATCTTCTACCCAGACCACTCACAGTTTCTCCACATCAGCAGTCTTACCATTCGTGTACTTACTGGAGCAGCACTTTTTTTTTTTTTGAGACAGAGTCTTGAGCTGTCTCCCTCGATAGAGTGCTGTGGCATCACAGCTCACAACAACCTCAAACTCATGGGCTTAAATGACTCTCTTGCCTCAGCCTCCCAAGTAGTTGGGACTACAGGTGCCCACCACAATGCCTGGCTATCTTTTTGTTGCAGTTGTCATTGTTGTTTAGCAGGCCCAGACTGGATTAGAACTTGCCAGCTTTGGTGTATGTGGCTGGCGCCATAACCACTGTGCAGCAGGTGCCGAGCCTGGATCAGCACTTTTAATTTCCTTCAGGAGCTTTTCTTCTTTTTTTTTTTAATTATTATTTTTTATTAAATCATAACTTTGTACACTGATGCATTTATGGGGTTTGGTGTACTGCTTTGATATACAATGTGAAATGCTTATATTGAACTAAGTAACACATCCATCACACTTATACTCATTTCTGAATAGTTTTGAAATGTACCATTGCATCATGCACATTAGGTGAGGTCTCCCAGATACCCTCCCTCCTCTGCTTTCTCTCTCCTCTTCCCTTCTACTTTCTGGACTATAGTTATGTTTTGCCATTCATATGAATGTGTAGGTGATTATATATTGATTTCATAGTAGTAGTGAGTATATTGGATACTTTTTTCCATTCTTGAGATACTTTACTAAGAATACGTTCCAGCTCCATCCAGGTAAAAATAAAGGTTATGAAGTCTCCATCTTTTTTATGGCAGCACAGTATTCCATGGTGTACATATACCACAATTTTGGGTCAATGGGCACTTGGGCTGTTTCCATGTCTTGGCTATTACAAATTGGGCTGCAGTGAATATTCTGGTGCACATGTCTTTTGTTGTAAAATGATTTTTGATCATCTGGGTATACACCTAGTAGAAGAATTGTAGGATTGCATGGTAGGTCTGTTTTTACTTCCTTGTGTGTTCTCCAAACTTCTTTCCAACAAGGCATTAGCTTGCATTCCCACCAGCAGCGTAGAAGTGTTCGCTTCTCTCCACATCCACACCAACATCTGTAGTTTTGGGATTTTGTGATGTGGGCTAATCTTACTGGAGTTAGATGATATCTCAAAATGGTTTTGATTTGCATTTCTCTGATGATTAAGGATGATGAGCATTTTTTCTTTTTCTTTTTTTTTTTTTGAGACAGAGCCTCAAGCTGTTACCCTGGGTAGAGTGCTGTGGCATCACAGCTCACAGCAACCTCCAATTCCTGGGCTCAAGCAAGTCTCCTGCCTCTGCCACTCAAGTAGCTGGGACTACAGGCACCTGCCACAATGCCCGGCCATTTTTTGGTTGCAGCCACCATTGTTGTTTGGGTCCAGGCTGGATTTGAAGCCGCGAGCTCAGGTGTACGTGGCTGGCGCCTTAGCCCGTTGAGCCACAGACGCCGAACTGATGAGCATTTTTTCATGTGTTTGTGGGCCATATGCCTATCTTCATCAGAGAAGTTTCTGTTTAAGTTTCTTGCCCACATAGAAATGGGGTTATTTGTTCTTATTGATTAGCTTGATTTCTTTGTAGATTCTAGTTATCAGACCTTTGTTGGAAACATAACCTGCAAAAATCTTCTCCCATTCTGAAGGTTGTCTGTTTGCTTTACTTATTGTGCTCTTGGCTGTGCAAAAGCTTTTTAGTTTGATCAGATCCCAAGTAATGTATTTTTGGTGTTGCTTTAATTTTCTGGGGGGGGGGTCCTCCTCACAAAATATTCTCCCAGGTCAATTTCTTCAACTATTTCCCCTGCCCTCTCTTCTAGTATTTTTATAGTTTCATGTCTTAAGTTTAAATCTTTTATCCGGTGAGAATCAATTTTTGTTAATGGTGAAAGGTAGAGGGGTCCAGTTTCAGTCTTCTACAGGTTGCCAGCCAGTTAACCCAGCACCATTTGTTAAATAGGAAGTCTTTCCCCCACTGAATATTTTTGATAGGCTTGTCGAAGATCAAATGATGATAAGTAACTGGGTTCATCTCTTGGCTCTCTATTCTGTTCCATAAATCTACCACTCTGTTTTTGTGCCAGTACCATGCTATTTTGATCACTATAGATTTATAGTATAGCCTGAAGTCTGGTAACGTGATACCTCCTGATTTGTTCTTACTTCTGAGTAATGTATTTGCTATTCGAGGTTTTCTCTGATTCCATATGAAACAAAGTACTATTTTTTCAAGTTCTTTAAAGTATGACAATGGTGCTTTAATAAGGATTGCATTAATCTGTAGACTGCTTTGGGTAGTATGGACATTTTAACAATGTTGATTCTTCCCAGCCATGAGCATGGTATGTTTTTCCATTTGTTAACATCTTCAGCTATTTCTTTTCTCAGAGTTTTATAGTTCTCTTTATGGAGATCTTTCACATCCTTTATTAGATAAATTCCCAGATATTTTATCTTCTAATATAAAAGGAATAGAGTCCTTGACTATATTTTCAGTTTGACTATTGTTGGCATATATAAAAGCTACTGATTTATAAGTATTGATTTTGTATCCTGAGATGTTGCTGCATTCCTTGATCATTTCTGAGAGTTTTGAAGTTGAGTCCCTGGGATTTTCCAGTTATAGGATCATATCATTAGCAAAGAGTGAGAGTTTGGTCTCCTCTTACCCTATTTGTATTTTTTTTTTTTTTTTTTTTTTTGCAGTTTTTAGCCGAGGATGCATTTGAACCCACCACCTCTGGCATATGGGACCAGCGCCCTACTCCTTTGAGCCACAGGCACCACCCCTCTGACCCTATTTGGATACCCTTGATTGTCTTCTCTTGCCTGATTGCAATGGCTAAGACTTCCATTACTATGTTGAATAGCAGTGGAGACTGTGGGCATCCTTGCCTCGTTCCTGATCTGAGTGGAAAGGTTTTCAATTTTACACCATTCAATATTGGCTGTGGGTTTGCTGTAGATGGCCTCTACCAGTTTAGGAAATGTCCCTTCTATGCCTATTTTCTTAAGTGTTCTGATCACGAAAGGATGCTGTATATTATCAAAGGCTTTTTCTGTGTCAATTGAGAGAATCATATGGTCTTTGTTCTTTATTTTATTGATGTGATGTATTATATTTATAGATTCGTGTATGTTAAACCAACCATGTAACCCTGGAATAAAACCAGCTTGATCATGGTGTATAATTTTTTGATGTGTTGTTGAATTCTGTTTGCTAAGATTTTATTGAATTTTTTTTTGCATCAATATTCATTAATGATATTGGTCTATAGTTCTCTTTCTTTATATGGCTCCTTTCCTGGTTTGGGGATCAGGGTGATATTTGCTTCATAGAATGTGTTGGGAAGTATTCCTTCTTTTTCTATGCTTTGGAAAAGGTTGTATAATATAGGTACTAGTTCCTCTCAAAAGGTTTTGTTTTTTTTTTTTTTTTTGAGACAGAGCCTCAAGCTGTCACCCGGGATAGAGTGCCATGGCACCACAGCTCACAGCAACCTCCAATTCCTGGGCTCAAGCGAGTCTCTTGCCTCTGCCTCCCAAGTCGCTGGGACCACAGGTGCCCGCCACAACACCCGGCCATTTTTTGGTTGCAGCCGTCATTGTTGTTTGGCGGGCGCGGGGGCTGGATTCGAACCCGCCAGCTCAGGTGTACGTGGCTGGCGCCTTAGCCCGTTGAGCCACAGGCGCCGAGCCAAGGTATATATTTCTTTATGCTTAAGTGATTTGTTATGGTTTTGGCAGCTTTTTTGTTGTTGTTTTGTTTTAGAAAGAGTCTTTGTCGCCCTCAGTAGAGTGCTGTAGTCTCATAGCTCACAGCAACCTCAAACTCTTGGGCTCAAGTTATCCTCTGGCCTCAGCCTCCCATGTAGCAGGGACTATACATCTGCCACAACACCCGGTTTTTTTTTTTAAGAGATGGATTCTCGCTCTTGCTCAGGCTAGTCTCGAACCTTTGACCTCAAGCAGTCCACCTAGGATTACAGGTGTGAGCCCACAATGCCTGTCTGGCTTTGACAATTTTTTTTTTTTTGAGACAGAGTTTCACTATGTCACCCTCGGTAGAGTGTAGTGGCATCACAGCTCACAGCAACCTCAAACTCTTGGGCTTAAGTGATTCTCTTACCTCAGCCTCCTGAGTAGCTGGGATTACAGGTGCCTGACACAACGCGAGGCTATTTTTTGGTTGCAGTTGTTATAGTTGTTTAGCAGGCCCAGGCCGGGCTTGAACCCACCACCTTTGTTGTATGTGGCCAGCGCCCTACTCACTGAGCTATGGGCACCAAGCCTGGTTTTGACAATTTTTGATGAATTCAGCATAGTTACAAACATGATGGGGTAGCATGTAACCAAGACTGAGTCTCTGGAAACAAATTTTTGTGGAACTACTGTCTACTGTCTTCTGAAACAACTTCAGGTAATACCTTTTAAAAATTGTTTTTTTGGGTGGTGCCTATAGCTCAGCTGGCCCCATATACCAAGGGTGGTGGGTTCAAACCCCTCCCCAGCCGAACTGCAACAAAAACATAGCCAGGTGTTATGGTGGGCGCCTATAGTCCCAGCTGCTTGGGAGGCTGAGGCAAGAGAATCTCCTAAGCCCAGGAGTTGGAGGTTGTTGTGAATTGTGATACCACAGCGCTCTACCGAGGGTGACAAAGTGAGACTCTGTCTCTACAAAAAAAAAAAAAAAAAGATCTGAATAAGAGGAGATTTTTATTTATTTATTTTACTCAGTCATGGCTGCTTGTTTTTTTTTTTTTTTTTGAGACAGAGCCTCAAGTTGTCACCCTGGATAGAATGTGTGACATCACAGCTCACAGCAACCTCCAATTCCTGGGCTCAAGTGAGTCTCTTGCCTCAGCCTCCCAAGTAGCTGGGACTACAGGCGCCCGCTACAACGCCAGCCATTTTTTGGTTGTAGCTGTCATTGTTGTTTGGCAGACCCGGGCTGGATTTGAACCCACCAGCTCAGGTGTATGTGACTGGCGCCTTAGCCCATTGAGCCACAGGCACTGAGCCTAAATCGGGCATTTCTATTAGCCGTACAGAGTCTATCTTGTCTAGAGAGCTTGGGATCTTTTTTTTTTTATTAAATCACAGCTGCGTACATTAGTGCAATCAAGGGGTACAATGTGCTGGTTTCATATACAATCTGAAATGTTTTCATCAAACTGTTTAACATAGCCTTCGTGGCATTTTCTTTCTTTCTTTTTTTTTTTTTTTTCCAGTGGTTTTATTTACAGAAAACACTAAAGCTCCTGGTAGAGAGAACTCAAGTAAGGAGAGAAAAACTCTCTCCATTTCTCTCCCAGTCTTTCCCCATCTCCCACTTTAGGCTTTTAGTCTCGAGGTATATATAGTTGTATGGGTTCCTTGGCCAGGAAACCAGTGAACACAGTCTCTTCCTCCAGGCAAAGTGAATGAATGTTATCAGTGAATGGACGCAGTCCATTCAAGGAGTTGAGGCCTAGGAAATTCACTTGAAATTGACCTAGGCATTGGAAATGGGGTTCCACATTTAGTCCTAACTGTAAAGTGAAGGAGACACCAAGGCACAGGTGTCTCCTCAGCAGTTGTCCGGCCTTTTTGGCTATTGAAGCCTCTGGTGGGGGTTGGCGGTCCCCCTCCTTGCCTGTCATCCAGCCCGCTGGCTCTTCAGCTGGCTGCTGCAGCACCAATACCACCAAGGAGGAAGCGGCAGGTCCGCCAGCTCTGCTGAGCTGGCTAGGGCGCCAAATGTCCTGCATCAATTCTCCCTCTCTGAGTAGAAACTCTTTAACTGCTGTTAGGGAAAAGGGGCGAAGACTCGATCTAACTGCTTCCTGCTGAATCAGGCGATGATAGGAGGGGGCAGTTAGGGTCTCTCCGGAGGGAGAGTGATACAGGGATTCATGGACTGGAACCATCTTTATTGCGTGTGGCTTGATGACGTTTCTGGAAACATAAATCTGATTAGTATAATCAGTAATAGACAAAGGTAGAACAGCGTCAGGTCAGAAGCACTTATTCAGTGATGCTAAAATTCTATTAGGATTTTTCTTGCTGTTTCCTAAATGATAACTTCAAACTTTCTTTTGGCTCACAAGTGTAGGTGGTCTGTGGTTGGCTGTCTTCATTGCCTGCCTCAGTAGAAGATGGAGGGTTCCAGGACTTTACTCATGAATGATGTATGCAGGAATTGACTCCTATAACTTAACAGCTGTAGAAGAAGACAAGATAACAGGAAGGGGGATTTCCCAACTCGGGATTAGGGAAGGTGAATTAGAGGGGAGAGTTTTGATCATGACTAGATCTCCAGGAGGGAAAAGTTCCTGTTTTAGTTAGTATGTCCTTCCCCAAGAGGGGAGCAGGACTTTCAGGCATGATTAGGGAGGCATGAGAGAACAGCAAGTCATCCCAATTGTAGCTTAAAGGCTGGGAGAAAGAGCTAGGATCTTATTTACAGTTCTATCTCACAAGGACAAAGACCAAACTCCACTAACAAAGTCTTCCGCAGGTGCCTTCC
>CAUYON010136248.1:0-41483 GCA_963573935.1 Arctocebus calabarensis
CCCCACACACAGAGACAAAGCGGGCGGGGGCCAGGGAAAGAAAACAAAAAAAAAAAGGAAAGAAAATAGTGACTAATTCTTACATAAATTGGATTCAATTTTGACCAAAGTACATTACTTAAACATTAATTTTTAATTCAACTTGTCAATATGTTGTTTAGGATATTGCATCCTCACTTATAAATGAAATATGTTTGTAATTTCCCTTTATAAAAATATATTTTCTCCAATTTCAATATCAGGTGTATCCAGATCAAGTAGAATGGTTGTGAAATATTTCTTCTTTTTCTATTATCTATAAGATTTGGCATGATCTGTTTTTTGAAACTCTCTTTTACTTATATAATATTAGTTGTTTACTTTTTGAGACTTTGGAAAAAAAAATAAGAAGTTAACTGATGACTCCATACTGAGCCTCAGAGTCAAAGCATTCTATAATAGACATACTCTTATTTGACAATGTGAATGTTACTTTCTTGGCATTATTATTATGAACATTGCTTAATATTTTGAGGCACTAATCATCTGTTTTCATTCTATTTATCTTCATTCATTCTTTACTTGGTTTTTGTTTTTAGTCCTTATCTTAAACATTGTTATTGTTATTTAATTGTAAGCCTTTTAAATTCTGTACAGGCAAAAAGTGGAAACCTAATTAACACATGTCTATGTAAAAATAAAAAAATTTTAAAAAGGCTTTTATGTACTTATTAAATTGTCTTCGTGTCTTGTTGAAAATTAATTATTTTTTAATATGTGAGTCTGTTTCTGATCTCTAATCAGTAGCACTGATCTTTTATCTATCTTTATACCAGGAAACATTCTGAGGTACTGTAGGTTTACAAAGAGTATTTACATGAGGTGGGGTAAGATGTCCTACTGAGTTCTCTTTTCGAGACTGTTTGGGCTACTCAAAAATCTTGGCATTTTCATATAAATTTTAGAATAAGCTTGTCAATATCTACAAAACAACTAGTGGGAATCGGTTTGTGATTGTGTTGAACCTATAGATTTCAGGAGGCTTGACATATGAAAAATATTACCTTTCAATCCACGAACATGTTATATACGTCCATTTAATTAGCGCTTTTTTTTTTTTTTTATTGTTGGGGATTCATTGAGGGTACAAGAAACCATGTTACACTGGTTGCATTTGTTAGGAAAAGACCCTCTTACAATCGTGTTTTGCCCCCAAAATAATTAGCGCTTTTAAAACTTACCTCTGCACATTTTTCTTGCTCATCTTTTGTTACTTTTATTCTTTTTTGTTATTTTTTTGTTACTTTTATTCTTAAGCTTTTATCTTTTTATATTCTTATAAAAGGTAGTATTTTTTTTTTAAAGTAGTGTTTTAAAATTTTAGCCCCTAATTGTGCCTATTATGTAGAAATACAATAGATTTGTGTATGTTGACCAGGTATCAGGCAATCTTTTTAAATTCACGTGTTAATTCTAGTAGTTCTTATGTAGATTCCTTAACGTTACTTATGCATGTGACCATATTACCTGTGAACAAAAACAGTCTTCCTTCAATTTTCTAATCTGAGTATCTTTTATTTATTTTCCTTGCCTTATTGCACTGTCCAGGGCCTGATGCATAATCTGGAGAGCTGGGCACAGTAACACCCATGACCCTGGCACCCCAGAAGGACGAGGCAGGTGGATTGCTTGAGCTCAGGAGTTTGTGACCAGAGGGAGAGCTTTCCTGAGCCCAAGAGTTTGAGGTTGCTGTGAGCTATGATGACATCATGGCACTCTACCTGGGGTGACAGAGTGAGACTCTGTCTCAAAAACGACAGCAAAAAAATCTTTAATATAAGTGTTTGAATGGGATATATTTGTCCAAAGATTGTTCCTGATCATTGCGAAAAAAAGTATTCAATAATTTATCCTTTTATATGATATAGATTTCATAGGAGTTCTTAATATGATTGCAAAAGTCCTATCTATTCCTATTTTCTGATTTTATTGTCCTCTATAAGAATGTATTTTTCTCAAATGCTTTTTCTGTATATGTCAATTCTATGATTTTTCCTTCATTCTTATAATTAGCATATTAATGTGGCAAATTATGTTGGTTTTTAAATGTAGAACCAATCTTGGATTATTTAAATACATCCTACATGTTGGTGATATAGTATCATTTTTAAATATTTCTGGATTCAGGGTGGCGCCTATGGCTCATCGAGTAGGCCGCTGGCCCCATATACCAAAGGTGGCGGGTTCAAACCCGGCCTTGGCCAAACTGCAGAACAGAAAAATAGCCGGGCATTGTGGCGGGCGCCTGTAGTCCCAGCTACTCGGGAGGCTGAGGCAAGAGATTCGCCTAAGCCCAGGAGTTGGAGGTTGCTGTGAGCTGTGATGCCACGGCACTCTACCGAGGGAGATAAAGTGAGACTCTGTCTCTACAAAAAAAATAAATATATATATTTCTGGATTCAGTCTGTCAATATTTTGTTGAGGACTTTTGCTTCTTTTCTTAATGTCCTTGTTAGATTTTTGGTATCAGATAATATTGACCTCAGAAGAAAATAAGCTGTATACTGCCCTTTCCTCTTTAATTTTCTGAAAGACTTTGTATAACACTAGTATTAATTTATCAGAGAAGCCATTTGGGCCTGGAGTTTTCTCGTGGACAAGTTTTTGTTGTTGTTTGCGTCTTTCATTTCGATTACACATTAGATTCCTTTATTAAGTACGCATTATTCTGATGTTCTTCTTCTGAGTCAGTCTTGGTTAAGTTGTGCTTTTTAAGGAATTTGTTCATTTCATCTAAAATGTTTAATTTATTGTCATAGAGCTTTTCATATATTTTGTTGTAGTCAGTGAACACCTTCTGTAGGATTTCAGCTCTTTGAAATTTACTGGGACTTATTTTACTGTCCAGCGCAGGGTCAGTCTCAGTGGGGGGCCAGCAGAGACCCCTGATTTTGTATCCACTTGCTTTTCAGCTTTGTTGTCACCTACTCCTTCTTTGTCCTTAATGCGGAGTACGTCAAGTCCCTTAGTCCTGACATGTGGTCTTTGCTCCTAAGGCACAGCCCTTCTGCCATCTAATGAAAAGCAAGATTTGTTTTCCAAACCCTCTCTAACTGGGTTGAACACAAACCCAACTCTGTCCAGAAATTACTATTCAGCCATCTCAGCCTTGATTTATTCTACAGGAGTGTGTAGTTCAGGTGCCAGCCAAAAACTTGGGGTTCCCATTTTCTATAGTGTTTTCTGTTCTAGGTTTTCTTCCTTAATTTCTATCTTCCGATTCCTTAGGCAAATCCAAGTATATCTTCTGAATTGACTTATTTTTTAGACAGAATCTCACTCTGTCACCCCTGGTAGAGTGCTATGGAGTCACAGCTCACAGCAACCTCCAACTCCTGGGCTTAAGCGATTCTCTTGCCTCAGCCTCCCAAGTAGCTGGGACTACAGGTGTCTGCCTCAATGCCTGCTATTATGTTGTTGTAATTGTCATTGTTGTTTAGCAAGCCATGGTCGGGTTCGAACTGCCAGCTGGGTGCTTTTGGCTGGTGCTGCAGCTGTGCTCAGGGCGTCAAGCCTGAGTTGACTTTTGTTACAGACCACACAGACCTAGAGATGTACTCAGGGGGGGAAAGCTAAATAAACGTGTGTCTCAAAAAATGTGGCTGCCTTCTGTGGTCACATTCACCCTGTTGTCAGCTGCTTTTTCTTTGCCCATCAGTGTCTTTAAGTGTTTTTCAGTATTTTATCCTAGTGTTTATAATTGCTGTTTCTGGGGCGGGGGGGACAGTCAAATACAAGTTACACTGCAACTATTGGAAGTCAGAACCTGTGACTTAATTTAAAAGGCGGATCAAGTATGGAGCCCACATTTGCAGTCTTGACTTTGACCATCTGTTTTTGCAGTTTGGTCCTGTTAGATTCAGCCTATGAGATCTTGGCCAATCTTCCTGTGTTCTAATATTCTCATCTATTAAATGGAGGCAATAATAGTCCTTCTTAAGTTACAAAGTTTTGTGAGAATAAAATGAATTAACACATGGAAACTCTTAGAACAGTACCTGGCTCTGATGTTTAATAAATATCAGTCAATATCTATTTGGAGATCCCTTCTTTTTCCTTTGTGAACAGGAAACATTGTACCTTTAGCTACTTCTCTGACTGAATTCCAGAATATGTTTCTGGTGAATGGGTCATATTGGATTACACAAATTTTGCTCGTTCTTATTTTAGTATATTGCACTTGAGGTGAATGAAACTGTGTTTATACTTGTCATGCCAAAAGAGCTCTTATTCATCATAGACACAGTTCAGTGATTTCTTTTATGTATCTTTTCTCCTTGAAAAGATAAGCTTTATTTTTCAGTTGAAGGTATATTTAATGTGCTCCTCTTCAAAATGCATATTAAAGAGTCTTCAAAGTTGACAGTTTATGAGCAACATTCTAGAGGTAAAGAAATAATGATATTTCTGCTGCCTCATTTACTTTTTAAAATAGAATCAAGGTAATGTTTTTGAACTTTTATTATCTCACCACTGAATTGGGAACTTTTATTTTTTATCTCACTTTTTTTTTTTGATTAAACTTGAAGTAGCAATGAATCACCACATTAGGAAAAGGCAAGTTCCAAATCCATCAGATAAGACAGTCAAGTGTATTAACATGTTAGATCACATGTAAATTATGTCCAGCTGGAAATCAATGTGCAATGGCCTGGGCCAGGTTTGACTACATACAAAGCAATGTTGATGGAGATCATTTGCCTTTTTACTTTTTATGTTGGGGGAGGATATGAGGAAGGAAAACAATGTAGTTAGCACAGAGCAGGCAGGAAGTCATGTTTATTACATGAACAGGTGGGGAAGACTGCTAAGGGAAGAAAGCTCTGTGTGTTGTTCGCAAAACTGAAAACTCACCTCTCAGGCGGCGCCTGTGGCTCAGTGAGTAGAGCGCCGGTCCCATGGGCCAAGGGTGGTGGGTTCAAACCCAGCCCCAAGCAAACTGCAACAGAAAATAGTCAGGCGCTGTGGGGGGGGGGGCGCCTTTGGTCCCAGCTACTTGGAAAACTAAGGCAAGAGAATCACCTAAGCCCAAGACCTAGAGGTTGCTGTGAGCTGTGATGCCACAGCACTCTACCGAGGGCAACAAAGTGAAACTCTGTCTCTTAAAAAAAAGAAAACTCACCTCTCTCTGAATCACATGGGTACAGAGCTGGACTACATGCCGAGCACTGTCTTTACGGTTACTATTAGGACAGATCTACAGGGATTTCAGCGGTTGAAAATAGAAATTAGTGAATGCAAAATAACTTTTCATGGGACCTTTGTGAGGAAAAAGTGATGGAACTTGGACTGGGGAGAAAAGTAAACTACAGTGTGAACATAACACAACGCAGGCCTGGCGCAGTGGCTCACGTCTGCAATCCCAGCACTCTGAGGCCCAGGAGGGCGGTTCGCCTGAGCTCACAGGATTGAGACCAGTCTGAGCCAGAGGGCGACCTCGTCTCAAAAAATAGCCAGGCATTGTGGTGGGCGCCTGTAGTCCCAGCTACTCGGGAGGCTGAGGTAAGAGAATCACCTAAGCCCAAGAGCTGGAGGTTGCTGTGAGCGGTGACACCACAGCACTCTACTGAGGGCGATAAAAAGTGAGACTAGGTTCGAATCCAGCCCGGTCCTGCCAAACAATAATGACAACTGCAACAAAGAAAATAGCTGGGGGTTGTGGCGGATGCCTGTAGTCCCAGCTACTCGGGAGGCTGAGGCAAGAGAATCACTGGAATCCAAGAGTTTGAGGTTGCTACAGGCACTTTACCAGGGGTGACAAAGTGAGTGACTCTAAAAAACAAAAAGACAATGTAGTACTTGCCTGTATAAAGTAGAAGCTCGCAGGCTAAGCATTAGTGGCGTTTGCCTTGACCACCTGTGTCTTCCTTTACAAATTATGCATATCAAGGTTTTAACATGTGGAAAAAATGTTGTTTACTGAGTCATGTAAAAAATTAACAGCAGAATCGAATCTACCATCTAAATCTCTCTCTCTAATGTCTATCTCATGAAACAGAATTTTATTTTATTTTTAGAATCTTCTCTCCTCCTGATGACACAATTATTTTTCTTGGTAGAGACAGAGTCTCACTTTATGGCCCTCTGTAGAGTGCTGTGGCATCACAGCTCACAGCAACCTCCAGCTCCTGGGCTTAGGTGATTCTCTTGCCTCAGCCTCCCGAGTAGCTGGACTATAGGCACCTGCCACAACGCCCGGCTATTTTTCTGTTTTTGCAGTTCAGCCGAGGCCAGGTTTGAACCCACCACCTTCGGTATAAGGGGCTGGTGTCCTACTCGATGAGGCACAATTATTATTGTAATACAGATTCAGTTCCTCTCTGTGTCATGTGCTGCTTTCCTAGTGCTTGGATTTGGCTCATCCCTGTCTTTGCTGCTTATGTGAAATAGGGTTGCTGATACAAAACCGGACACGTAGTTAAATTTAAAATTCAGATAAACAAGCACATAATTGTTTAGTATGAGAAGATTCCAGGCAATATCTGGTCTTATGTTTTCTTGTCTAATTCCACCAACCCTAAGTCAGGAGCTTTGCTGCTCCCAAACAGATGAAGGGTGAGGACTTAAATAGCCCAGCACAGCATGTGAACAGGCTGATTCCTGCCTTACATCCACTATTTACTGCAATAATTTAAACTGGTCAGAAACCAATCAGTCTATGAAAATATCAAGTTATGAAAACTGAGTGTATATAAACAAAGTTTAATGTTTACATAAAATAAAGTGTAGTTGAGAGAATCTGGCATGGGCATTGAATTATAATTCCGTGATTAAACTCGAGTGAAAAATTATTTACCATAAACAGAAATTATTAATATTGCACTAATGAAATGAAGCCCCCTGCACACAGTCCGAAGAGACCATTTCTGAGATCAGGGCAGGAGCAGGCGGCATCCCCAAGTGCCAGGATCTTGGGAGATCACGTGGTCCCTGCTCACACTCAGCTCCCCCGTTTCCACCAGTTTGGACTCAGTGAAGATGGGCCCTTGCTTTTCCTCAAGCCACGCCAACTCTAAGATGTCCATAATTAACTTTTTATAATTGCAAATATTTAGAATGGAAGATCTTTCCAAAAATACCCTTGGAACAGTGTGGGTCTCTGGAAAGTTGGGAAATAACATGTTGTCTCCTCACCCCTTACAATGGTTGCTATTGGTCCTTCCTCTGTGCCCATATCCCGCTGCTGGGAAACTTTGCAACATGTCCTATCAAGAGTCTGCTTCTCTAGCCTTTGACTCTGAATTCTCTTGCTTTGATCAATTAAAGTACTGGAGAATAGATGTGTTAATATCAAGTTCAGTCTCAAAAGGCCTTGGCTGCATCTGCTCTATCTTATAACTCTGTCCAGCTAACGCGTGAACAAGTCTGGGCTGGCCGGCAAAAGGGAAGGATTGCATGGAGACAGAAGGGCCTCTCCAACTGAGGCTGCCTTGCCCAGCTCCCTCTAGCAGAACCAGCAGCAGACCGTGGTACCTGAGCAAGTCCAGCTGAGACCTGCTGGGCCTGGCCCAGTGGTCAGTTCCCACTCAGACCTGTGAATGAAGCATTACCCCTTGACCATACTCATTGTGGTGGTGGTTTTTTGTGCAGAAATAATGAGCTGATACAAAAACTGCTACCTTGAAGTGGGATTGTTGTGCTCAGATCACGTAATCCCCAAAGACCACCAGGGAGACAAACTCCATGCAAAAGCAAAAGAGCCTTTATTCAAGCTCGAGCCTGGGCTCTCAGTTTACCCGTCACAGCCGGAGTGTGCTGAGGACCCCGACCCCTGGGTTGCTGGGGATTTTATTGTGGTTACTAGCGGGGTAGGGGATTTCCAGGCTGTGGCGAGTATGACTGGCTACTTTAAATATTTTTTATGCCTATTAGTTGGGCTTGTATCAGACAGATGTTTTTTGGCTCAGGCTGCTATCTTGCGGGCCGGGTGAGCACCCTGGTTGGCCTTGATAGACTGAAAGTGGGTGGTTTGTTACAAAATGGAGTTACTCTTGCTCTTTCAGGATGCTGCTGTGATAAACACCCAAAATATAAGCCACGACGTGGACAACTAGTTGAGAGCACATACAGTGAGAATAAGATAGAGTCTGGCAGGCTGGGGCAGATGGCACAGCTGGTCTGTTCACTCTTGGTCCTAAGTGACCTTCACCTTCTATTCTTACTGTTTTGTAAATTTAGCTCCCACCCTAAAGATTCTTATCTTGAGTAGTTTAGGTAGATTGACTTAGGAGGTTGACTTTTGAATTGGGATGTTATTTTAAATCATGAGTCATACTGATTATTATTTACTAAGGATCCTGGGTTTGTCTAATTATTGTTTAAGGTAAGGGTTAACATGGCCTTTACTTTGAACTCAGGTGTATAAAACTTTGAAGTTAGAAATGGAAGAACAGAACGGTCTTGGAGTGGCTATTCTCACTGTTTTCCAGAATCCCAGCGTTCTGACAAAGTTTAGTGGACCGATCCCCGTCTCTGCATATTGGCTGGCAGTGACTGGCGGCCGGACCCTCTTCATCCAGGAACAAAGTGACGTGCCAGTGATCATCTTGGAATTCTCAGCACTTGGAAATAGAGTTAAGTCGGGCCCCAGGGAAACTGGGAAAATAAGTAGCTGTGTCTATATCCCTACTTCCCCTCCACGGAAACTTTGTGAACTTCTTGCCTTCACAGCTCGCACAGGAATCAGCAGCTGGGAGAGTGAGTAAGAAAGAAAAGGATCACCGGAGTCACGAAGTTGACAGTGTAATCTTCTGGCTTTATTAGATGTTTTCCTTCCATGTTCTAGCTGGAACGCTGTGATGAGAGTCAGAGCACTGAGGGGACAGTGGAGTAAGGCGGAGAACAACAAACGTGTACACACACATGCACACATACACACAAGTGCACACACACGTGAACACACACACACCTACATACACATACACACGTGCACATACACACACACATGTACACACACATAGTTGTACACTCATGCACACCCTAGTAGGGCCAAGCCAGACATTTTTCAGATCCCAGCTCACACAGCCCACTCTGGCGTACTCCTACTGGAGTAGGCGGCACGCAAATAGGCACAGATGAGCCATCACCAGAGGGGTGGCGGCTCCCAGACTGGGAGACAAACAGAATCCAGCAGCCCAAGCACCCCAGTGCCATTCTGCACTTGCGTGGGGTGGTAGGACCTGTGCTTATAAGGGCTTTCCTTTAAGATGAGGTCATTGAAAATTAATTTCCTCTAATAGCAAGGATTGCCTTGCTCTCTTAAAAATCACATCTTGGGGGTGGCGCCTGTAGCTCAAAAAAGTAGGGCGCCGGCTCTATATGCCAGAGGTGGTGGGTTCAAATCTAGACCTGGACAAAAACTGCAAAAAAAAGAAAAATCACATCTTGGGAATCCGTCTCTAAGCTCCTTATCTGCTCTCTGTGAGGTTTTCATGGAAAAATATAGATTCATCTCTGTAATCTGGAGAAAAAAATATGACTTAACAATTTCATAAAATGTGACCCAAATTGTGCTTCTGTGAAATCTACCCATGCAAGCTATACAGAACAAAATCACAAAAGGGGATTTCGCATGACTGACAATGTGTTATGTCTGTATGTAACAAAGCCTCTGAGATAGGAAAATAGTTAAGATCCTTCACTGAATGTATCAGCTAAGGAAAAAAACATCTGAACTCAGTCAGATGCTTTGCATTTCTGGCCTCTGGGCACCATTTTCCAGCAATCTTTGTTATGAGTGCCCTTCATCATTTACATACCCAAGTGAAATGGGCCATTTCCGAGAGAGTTAGGTCCAAGTCTGGCGCTGTGCTTTTAAGAATGAACTTGCATTAGCACAGCAGCCGGGCTCAGCAAAAAAAAAACGAGGGGTCCTGCTGGGCTGTTTTTCATTGACTGCATTTTAAAGTGTTTCCATCCTGCATCTAATTCAAATGGAGAAGAGATGAAAATAAAATGTAAATTGCACTATAATAGTTTCAGAAATTAGGAGAAATGGCAGCAGCCACCTGATTATGAGGGAAGGGCCGATTTTCCCAAAGCAGAGATAGCTGATGCTGACGGCTGTGTCAAAAAACAAATGACAGGGTGGCACCTGTGGCTCAAAGGAGTAGGGTGCCGGCCCCATATATTGGAGTTGGAGGTGGCGGGTTCAAACCTGGCCCCCGCCGAAAATTGCAAACAAACAAATAAACAAAAAATAAAAACCAAATGACAATAGTCTGGGCAGAAGTGTGAGAGTGACGCTCACCTACATTTTTGTTTGCTGAGCGATCAGTATGTCAGAGTAAAAGCTGTGAAATGGATTTAAAACCATACAAAGCCATATGAAAAATGATGCTCAGTTTTATTCCTTCAAATGTACTTGAATTCTGACGTACATTATAACCAAATCCACAAGCCCAAGTCCACATTTGTAGCATAAACTTGTATTGGGAGGTTTTTGCACGCAAACCCATTCCTAATAATTTGTTTCTAATATTGGGAATAAATACAAGTTAAATTTAGTATTATGCTCATAGTATCAGATAATACTATCTCAATTTTTAACACGTTTATCGAGATACAATTCCCATACTATATAATTCACCCCTTAAGATGTACAATTTAATGATTTTTAGTGTACAGTGTTGTGCAACCATCACTACAATCTAATTTTAGAACAATTTTCTCACCCCAAAAGAAACCCCATACCATATTCCCCCACAATCCACCCCACTGCCAGCTCTAGGGAACTACTAATCTACTTTCTATGTCTTAGCATTATCTGGACCTTTCATGTAGATGGAATCATCCACATGTGGTCTTCTGTAACTGGTTTCTTTCACTCCACATGAGGCATTCAAGTTCATTCATGTCACAGTGCGAATCAATACTTTGCCCTTTTTCGTGGTTGAACAGTCTTTCATTGTACAGACATATCACATTTTATCTGTCCATTTATTAGTTGATGGACATGGGTCATGTTCATGTTTTGGCTACTATAAAATTAAATAAGGGCTGCTATGAACATTTGTGTACACATTTTTGTGCGAACATATTTTTTTCTTGGCTTTTTGGAGTTGTTGTTGAGACAGAATCTTGCTCAGTTGCCCTGGGTAGTGCTATGGCGTCACAACTCACAGCAACCTCAAACTCTTGGGCTCCAGCAATTCTCTTGCCTCAGCTGCCTGAATAATTGGAATTACAGGTGCCCGCCACTGAGAGAGGATACCCAGAAAAAGTGAAGTCTAAGAGAACAGAGGCCTCTCCAAGGATACACCTGCAGGGGTCTCCCCATGATGAGTCAGCTCTTAGGAATTTGTAGAAACTTAACTTTCTGGGACCTGGAGGCTGTCGTCTGCTTCCTTCTGTGAAAACCCACAATTGTGTAAAAGCTGGAGCCCATTTCTCCAGCTTGATTCAAACTGACCAATGAGAAAGGTATCCATGGGCTGGAACTTTTTGACTGGGGTTAAAAGGAAGACTGAGCCAGTCAGAGAGTGCCGCCATTTTGAATTTTCTGCGCCTCGCTCCACTGGCTAAAGTAAAGCCCTTCCTCTTTTCATCTTGGTGCTTGGGTGTTCGTTCTCTCTATTGGGCCTCATCTTCCTGCAACAGCACAACACCTGGCTATTTTTAGAGATAGGGTCTTGCTCTTGCTCAGGCTGGTCTTGAACTCCTGAGCTCAAGCAATCCACCTGCCTTGGCCTCCCAGAGTGCCAGGATTACAGGCAGGAGCCACCATTCCTGGCCTAGTATATGTTTTAATTTCTCTGGGGTATATACTTAGAAGTTGCTGGATCATATGGTTCTTGTTTTTTAACATTTTCAGGAACTGCTGAATTGTTTTCTGCAATAGCTTCACCATTTTACATTTTTTACCAACAGTGTCTAAGGGTTCCATTCTGTCCATAGCCTTGACAACTTTATTCTCTGTGTTTTTTATTATGGCTATCCCACTGGGAGTGAAAGTATATCTAATTGTGCTTTCAGGTTTCAGTTCCCTAATAATTAATGGCTTTGGACATTTTTTGTGTGCTCATTGACTATTCATTTCTCATTTTTAGAGGAATGTCTGCTAATGAAAGTACATAAGTGAAAATACAATGGAGTCAGGCAGGCTGGGGCAGACAGGACACAGCTGATCTATTCACTCTTGGTCCTAAGTGACCTTCACCTTCTGTCTCCCATTCTTTTTTTGTTTTTGTTTTTGTTTTGTTTTGTTGTAGAGACAGAGTCTCACTTTATTGCCCTCCGTAGAGTTCTGTAGCGTCACAGCTCACAGCAACGTCCAACTCCTGGGCTTAGGGGATTCTCTTACCTCAGCCTCCCAAGTAGCTGGGACTACAGGCGCCCACCACAATGCCTGGCTATTTTTTTGTTGCAGTTTTGCTGGGGCCAGGTTTGAACCCACCACCCTCAGTATATGGGACTGGCGCCCTACCTACTGAGCCACAGGCGCCACCCTTCTCATTCTTTTTTTCTTTTCTTTTAAGACAGAGTCTCACTATTCCACCCTCTGTAGAGTTATGTATCATCACAGCTCACAGCAACCTCCAACTCTTGGGCTTAAGCGATTCTCTTGCCTCAGCCTCCCAAGTAGCTGGGACTGTAAGCGCACGCTACAATGCCCAGCTATTTTTTTGTTGCATTTGTCATTGTTGTTTAGCAGGCTCAGGCTGGTTTGAACTTGCCAGCCTTGGTGTCACCATAACCACTGTGCTTTGGGCCTCCCATTCTTACTGTTTTGTAAATTTAGCTCCCACCCTAAAGATCCTATCTTGAGTAGTTTAGGTAGACTGACTTAGGAGATTAACTTTTGAATTGGAATGTCCTTTTAGGCCATGAGTTATAGTGATTATTGTTTACTAAGGATCATGGGTTTGGCTAATTATTGTTTAACATAAGGGTTAACATGGCCTTCACTTTGAACTCAAATGTATAAAGCTGTGAAGTTAGAAATAGAAGAACAGAATCGTTTTGGTGTGACTACTCTCACTGTTTTCCAGAATCCTGGCCTTCTGGCAGAGTTCGGGGGACCAGAAACACTAAGATCCTTTACCCATTTTTAAATTGGTTTATTTGCCTTATATTCTTCAGTTGTATAAGTTCTTTATAATTCTGACTATGACTCTCTTAATAAATATGCAATTTATAATATTTTCTGTCATTTTGTGGGTGATAGTATCATTTGATACTTGATCTTGATAGTATTGTTTGTACCACAAAAGTTTTTAATTTTTATAAAGTAGTTTATCTACTTTTTCTTTTGTTACTTCTACTTTTATTCTTGGGCTTTTGCCTGACCCAAGTTCATCAAGATTTATTCTAAGAGTTTTGTAATTTTACCTCTTGCATTTATGTTGAGGATTTATTTTGAATTAATTTTGTTTATTGTATAATGTTACAAAGGAGCCCAACTTTGCCCTTTGAAAGAGGATGTCCTCTTGCACCAGCATTATTTGTTTAAAAGACTATTTATTCCCATGGAATTATCTTGGCACTGTTGTAAAAATCAACCTACCATACCCATATTCTTGTGCTTTAGTTGGGTTATAGCCTTCATATGAAAGCTATAAATTAGCTTCATAGTAGGGCTGAGTACAGTGAGGGGAGGGGGGGTGAGGTTAGGGTGGAGGGAGGGTAATGGGTGGGGCCACACCTAGGGTGCATCCTAGAAGGGTACAGGCGAACCTTACTAAATGCAGAATACAAATGTCTTCATACAATAACTAAGAAAATGCCATGAAGGCTGTGTTAATCAGTTTGATTAAAATAGTTCAGATTGTATATGAATCCAGCACATTGTACCCCTTGATTCCCCTAACAGCTATGATTTAATAATAATAATAAAAATCAATCTACCATAACTGTAAGTGTTTATTTCTGAAATGTCAATTCTGTTCCATCAATCTGTAAGTCTATGATTACACCATACCACACATTATTGGTTACTGTCGTGTTTATTTATTTATTGGAGACAGGGTCTCCCTCTGTTGCCCAGACTGCAGCGCAATGGCACAATCACAGCTCACTGCAATTTCAGACTCCTAGGCTCAATCAATCCTCCCACCTCATCCTCCTAAATAGCTCAGACTACTGGTGCATACCACAAAACTAGGATTATTTCCCAGGTTTTGGAGAGACAGAACCTCATTATGTTGCTTTGGATAGGCCTCCAACGTCAGCCTCCTAAAGTTCTAGAACTACAGACATAAGCTACTGCACCTGGCTGATTATTGTAGCTTTGTGGGAAGTTTTGAAATCAGTACATATGACTCCCTCCAACTTCATTCTACTTTTTAAAGGTAGCATTGGTTTTACTGAGTCTCTTAAATGTCTACATGAATTTTAGGATTAACTCGTCAATATCTTCAAAAAAAGGCAGCTGAGTTTTTTAAAAATAATAATTGCATTGAATCTGTAGATAAATGTGAGGAGTATAACTTCTAAATAATATTAAGTCTTATCATCCATGAATATGGGATATATTCCCATTTATTAAAATCTTCTCTAAACAGCATATTCCTTATTAACACTGTTATTAGGCCTCAGAAAAGTCAGTTAATCTTTAGGACCTCAGTCTCCTAATTTTAAGTTAGGAATAATAATATCTAATTCATAAGCCTATTGTGAGATTTAGCAATGATATTTGTAAAGACTGACACTAAATGGCAATTATAATTATAATATTTTATACATGATTCCTAAAACTAAAACTAGTTGATCAAAGTGAAGAAGTTCTCTAATTGCATGAAAAATTGAATGGAGACACAGATCCAACTTTTGGAATTTGAAAGTATTATATATACAGTCGGTGCTTAACTATCCAAGCTGATACGCCCCCAGAGAGATATACTTTTGTTTATAGATATTCTGAAACTAAGTTTAGTTAGTATACTGCAAGGTTTACTCCCACAAGGCCGTACACATAATGCTAGTTGCAGGTGCTAAAATTGACAAATTGTGTATCCCCATCTGTTGAGATAAAGGTGGACTCTCCAGAAGACAAGTGGGAAAATGGATGGTGGCCAGCTTATACTTTCTGTGAATTTTGCATCTTTACAATGGGATAGAAGAAAGCAGTAGTGACTTAAGATTGCTGCAAATTTTTCTTCATGCTCTGAAGTTTTGTTTTTCAACCCATAATTTGTCCAACTTTTCCCTCAAGCCAGTTTTCAACACCCCCCCCCCCGTACTGCTTGTATTAAATCTTTATGTGCCGCTGCACTCATTCTCAGACACCCTGTCATTGCAGGTTTTCTGTCTCCAAATTTAGACCTATGTCCCTTACCAGACTATAAGAACATGAAATATTTAGCCCCTATCCTGCAGCACCTAGCAAAGTCCATGGAACACGATAGATCATAATAAATGTTCATTAAACCAAAGAACAAATGAGATAGGTACTTATATCTACTCATTTAGTATCATTTTATTTGTTTCTATGTGTATATTAACAGTTTTTTGATTAAAAGGAACCAATTCCAATTTGTTTACTTACATAGCAATTTATAACATAAGTTAGGCATACAGGCATTGGTTGGAGAGTTTTTTTTAACTAAATCCCTTTTCATAGTTTTGCATTTGTTAGAGGGTATCTACCATTTAGTTTGAAAAAATAATTTTTTGGTTTGATGATGATGCAGAAGAAAAAATTTTATATGTAAGAATATTCTCAAAATACAAAGATTTCTTTTTTATTTAATATGCAAACAGCCCTCAAATCAATGACTTAAAGTTCCACCTTAAGAAGCTACAAAAAGAAGAGCAGTTTAAACCCTAAGTATGCACAAGGTCAATGCCACACAAAACTCTCATGACTTATGTTTTGAGTGTAAACTATCAAAAACCTCTTGGGCTCTTATAAAACTCAGCATAGCTCAAATTCTACTGCTAGGAATTTGTCCAAGAGAAGTAAAAACATATGTAAGTAGAAAAACTTGTATAAGGATGTTCATAGCAGCTTTATTTCTGTTAACCCCAACTGGAAACGGTGCCAGTGTCCATCAGCAGGAGAAATGTCATAAACTCATGCTGTGGAATACAGCTCAACCATTAAACGGACTGCTGACACAACAAGAATGTGGGCGAAGATCAGAAACCTTATGCTTAGTGAAAAAGTGCATGCCATGTGATTTCATTTATAAGAAGTTCTATAATAAGCAAAACTAATGCAAACGGAGAAGAAAAAAAACAACTGAGGAAATAAGGATGAAGACTACTTTGGGAGGTGGAGATAATGTGTTCCATCTTGATAGTTGAAGTTCAAGTGATACACTTGGAAGATTTCTGCACTGTGTTTATAACAATTGTATTCAAAAGAAAAAGGTCTGTGAGCAAATATCAAATTCTCATTAATCATGCATTATAAAACAATTGGGTCAACCTAACAACGTGCTAGGTGTTAGATTTTACACATCTTTTCGGCCACAGTGTGTGTACTGAGCGTGGCATCTGGACCAGCTTTTCTCTGTGGAATTTCATACTAAGGGCGCTTTCCACTGCTACACCACTCTCAGGCCCTATCGGAATATCTCTGCCCACTTTCTATCACCTCAAAGGTGTGTTATCTCACATAGCAATGTTCTATTCAGTATATGAACTGGTGCTAAGCAGTGACTTTTGTGTTGCAATGATGCTCTGAAGAAAATACATCAGCCCAAACTAGTGTTGTTTTTCTTGGACTCTCACTCTGTTGCCTGGATCAGAATGTGTGGTATCATCATAGCTTACAGCAACTTTAAATGCCTGGGCTCAAGCAATCCTCCTCCTGCCTCAGCCCCCTGAGTAGCTGGGACTACCAGTGGGCACCATCATACTTGGGTAAGTTTTCTATTTTTAGTAGAGATGGGGTCTTGCTCTTGCTCAGGCTGGTCTAGAACACCTGAGCCCAAGCGATCCTCCTGCTTTGGCCTCCCAGTGATTCCAAGGATAAAAATGAGGGGTTTTTGGAAGCCAGGTGGAGAATCATTCAGGGTAGACAGAGTCCAGATAAAGCTGGCTCAGTCTAGGCCACCTGTTTTGGAGATTCGTGTGAGCATTTCTTGGTTGTCATAGTGGTTGGGGGATGAGGTAGAGATGGTGTTTAAATATGGGCCCCACCCGTGGGGCAGTCATGCGCAGCAAAGAATTGTCCCACACATCCTGCCTGATTTTCAAGTACCCCACCCGACCTTTATGGGGGTGAAAACACAATTAATATTTATCTAAGTCTTTGTTTTTGTTTTTGCAGTTTTTGGCCGGGGCTAGGTTTGAACCCACCACCTCCGGCATATGGGGCCGGTGCCCTACTCCTTTGAGCCACAGGCACTAAGTCCATGTTCTATGTAAAAAACTCCTTTGTACATATAAAACCAAAGCAGTTTCCAACCGGTTTAAATTTTCCAAGAACACTAACATAAGGTGATTGTATTTTGTTTTGTCTACACCATAAACCAGGAATAAGTTACGGTTTCAGAAAATCACATTGCCTCTGTCCTTTGGGCACATGACTCACTCCCATGACACCTGTCTGTCACTCTATCCGTATCTACTGCACTCTTGGTGACTCAGGTTCCAGCTGGAACACCCCAGCCACACACACCGCCCTGGGGGCAGTCGGACAGGAGCCGCTGCGTGTGGAAATGCAGCTCATTTAATAGCAAACGGCTTTCCTTGTAATTTATATCCCAATTGGGATGATTCATTTTATTGAATTTGATGTAATGCATATGTGGTGATATTACTGACAAATCTCACTTCAGAGTAATGATGAAGATGTCACAATTTATCTATTTATTTTTGTTGTTGCAGGTTGGCCGGGGCCGGGTTTGAACCCGCCACCCTCAGTATATGGGGTTGGCGCCCCACTCACTGAGCCACAGGCGCCGCCCCACAATTTATTTTTTCTGAGGGCGCGTTGGTCTCCGAGGACGGGCAGCTCCAGCCTGCAGTGCCCCGGGCTCTGAGTGTGTGCACTTCCGGCTCTGCTTCCCAAGTTCACACTCAAGGTTCCGCGCTGACTGGGAACTGCTGTCTTTCTCTGAGGATTCCTCTGGGCCCCCTGCTGGATGGCTGGGTGGGCTGCAACCCAGTGACACCTTTGTTGTGGCCCCCCAGGTGCTCTTCCTCCAACATGAAGCCCAGCCAGGTGCTTTTCAGCACCAGTAAGGGTCCTCCAGAGAGCTGGGGCTCCCCACGGGGACGCAAGAAGGTGGCCGTCCAACATGAGCACGGGATTCCCGGACAGCCGAATGAGAACAGCTGCGAGGAAAATAAACGTAGGCAAATATAAAGCCAGAGCAAAGAAATAAATACATGTGTGGGTACGAAGAGTGGCATCACCGTGCCAGCGCAGGGGAGCAGCGGGCCAGCGTCTGAGTGTGAGAGGAGCAGAGGAAGGACACGCAGGAAAGTCTGATTTCCTCGCTGGGCACCGGGCCGGCTTCACAGAATAGGAGGAAACCAAGTCGCTCCTAGAGGGCCAAAGCTGAGTTCAATCTCACAGTCAGGAGCATGGTGAGGCCGGTCTAGGTGTGGGCGCTGAGCTGTCCCTGGTGCCAGGCAGCCTTTGGGCACAAGTCGTGCAGGAGTTTGCTTTTCAAGCAGTTACCCGTGTTTATTCTCCTTGATTATACAATCTGTGTTGCACACACAGTTTCTTGCCTTTTTTTTTTTACAGTTTTTGGCCACCTCTAGCAATATGGGGCCGGCGCCCTACTCCTTTCAGCCACAGACGCCACCTCTTCTTGCCTTTCTATTAAAATGTTTTGAATAAATAATACTTCTACATGGTTTGAGAGTCAAAGGGTACAAGAAAGCACGGCTCTTGTCCCCCAGGTGTGAGTCCCCGTCTGGACGCCAGCGTGCGCCCAGTGTTCATGAATCTCTCAGAGGTGGCGTTCGCAGGGATGTGTAACGGTTTGTACACAAATCATCGTGCACGGCTCACACTATTTTGCCCCTTCCTTTTTTAAATCACTTCATATATTTCCCAGATTCTCCTCCATCAGTGTATATATACACGGAGCTGCTTTGCTCTTTTTAGCATGGAATTTCCCCAGGCCACTCAATTGCAACTTATTGAACTCTTTGGGCGACTATTTGGATTGTTTCAAGTATTTTTCTATCATCAACGCTGCCGCAATCAATACCCACGTCTTCCAGGTAGGCGTGTGTGCAGGTGGCTGCATCATTTCACGTGTGTACCCGTAGGAGCCTGTCCTGGTGTGCGGAATTGCTAAGTTAAAGCATGTGCGCCTTTTGACAGCTTTTGCTAGATATTCCTTCAGGAAATTCGTAACAGTTTACTTCTCACGGGCAGTGTGTGAGAGTTCTCGTGTCCCCCCACCCTCCCTAGCATAAAGTATGACCAAACATCTTTATCTTTGCTAACCATATGAGAAAAAGGCTATCTCAGTTCTCTGTTAGCTTAATTTGCACTTACAAAATACTGTCAGAAGCACCCCTCTCTCCCAGTCCACATCACTATCTGGTTAGATACACACAATATTGCCAATTTCCTGGCGAGAAAAACCTAGGTTAGAGAGCTTGAATGATTTACAGAAGGTCGCTCGGTTATAACTAGAACACAAACTCAGGTGTTCTGAGTGAAATCCTCTCGTCCTAAGACCACAGATGCCTCCCATGAGTAAAAGAGAGTACCGATGGCTCAGGGACCTGAGACTGAGATTTTCCCTGTGAGAAAAGCGCAGATGTCTTAGTGGAAAGATAGGGAGAGGAAATAGCGAACCTGGCTATAGGAGCAGTCTTCTGAGAGCCGGAGGCTCCTATGGCTTGGCTGCTCACAGCCCCGGAGAACTCAGCGTTGGCGTCCCTTTCCAGAGGGCCTGCGGTGCCCCGAGAGCAATGCCCGCTTCACCAAGGGACCCTTCAAGGAAGCAGAATGTGAAAGGACCTGGGTACTTCGCTGACGGGCGTAGGAGAAGGTAGGACCCTGAGCACATCCACCACTGAGAGACCCTAGGGAAAGTCAGTCTGTGTCTGTGGCTTCTGGTCAGCACTTTAGTCGCCACTCTGCCACCTCTTGGGACCTTTGGAAACTCTTGCAGTAAGTTCATGCCTCAAAATGACAGGCCAGAAAATAGGACGGTTATTAAAGAATTGCAGGTCCAGAGGGGCTGAGATCAGGGGTTGGCTGGTCTCAGTCCTGTTTCCCCACAAGTGGACTCCTGAGATAAGAGTTCAAGTACAAATGATTTGCTTAGGAGGTGTAGGGAAGACCAGCAAAGGAGTGGGACAGGGATACAGGGACAGTGCGATAATCCATGAAAGCGTGCATTAAGCCAGCTGGCACAGTGGGCTTGGGGGGCTTAAACTCCCCGGGCGGACTCCGGGAAGTGGTATGAAGCATAAATCTCAGAATTAGCCCTTCTGAGGGGTGAGGTTGCTGGAGTAGTTATCTGCCAACTCCCAAAAGTCACTGGTTAAGGGCCACTACTGAAGGAGTGACACTCTTGGTGAACCTGCAGCCTGAAGGCCACATGTGACCCTCCACATCCCCAAGCATGGCCCTTTGATCAAATCCAAATTTTAGATTCAGGCAAAAGGCTGAACCCAAGGATCCAGAAGGCCACATGTGGCTCTGCTCATCCTACAGAAAGGTAAAGCTGGTTCCCGTGATTCCAGAAGAAGGCCCAAGGGTACCAGCATGGCAGTGGGAAGTTAGCTGGAGTGTGTGGAAACGGGCCAGGGGCCCTGCACAGACAGGGATGTGATGGCCGAGCTTTTCAGTTATTGTCATTGGAAAGGGACAGTAAGGTGTGAAATGCAAGGTACACTCCTGTCCTGACCAGGGACTCTGTCTGCACAGTCCCCCTGCACCTGTACCTCCACTCCCGACTTGACCACTTCTAACAGGACCATTGTGGGACATCTATGCCCGGGAGTCCATGAATCACGTGAGAGTCTGATGCAAGTTCAGCTTGCTAACACAGATGCTGCTTTTTATTTATTTATTTCTTGAGACAGAGTCTCAAGGTGTCACCCTTGTTAGAGTGCTGTAGCATCACAGCTCACAGCAATCTCAAACTCTTGGGCTTAAGCAATTCTCTTGCCTTAGACTCCCAAGTAGCTGGGACTACAGGTGGCTGCCATAATTGTGCCCAGCTATTTGTCGTTGTTGTTGTTGTTGTTTAGCTGGTCCAGGCTGGGTTTGAACCCACCAGCCTCCATGTATGTGGCCAGCACCCTTACTCACTGAGCTACCAGCACCGCCAGATGTCGCTTTCTAGAAACAATTATAGAAAGTCATCTATGGACCCTGGGAGGTCCTGTGGAGCCCCAGGTCCAGACCCACCTTCTGGCTTGACAGGGCTGCCTGCCTTTCTAGGAACTACAGAAACTTGAACCTCCTTCCCGAATGCCAAGCAGTCCTGATATCTTGTCCCTAGAAAAACTGATGAGCAAATTGCCAGGTAATCATTCTTAAAGGTCTTATTTCTTGATTTCACAATATGCCTTCCTATTTCTAAGGTTTCATTAGCAGAAATTAAGAGCAATTATGTAAGAGCTAGGAAATACATGGCAGTTGCAATCAAATGTAGTTCTAGCAATCAATGAGTCTGAACTTAATTAGTGTTCTCCTACTATTAATTTTTCTAATATAAATTATAAGATCTTTTTAAAAAAATCTAAACTCTAATTTTGTGCTACTTGCATTAAGTTGAGTTTTTCTGTAGTATGTATGTCACCAGTATTGTTACCTACGGTATGTGAAGTACTGATCCTCTGAGAATTTATTTACTGGAATAAAATTCTCACACAGTAGTTTTACTGTGCGTGAATAATTATTAGATTCCCCAAATGCCCTTAGCATGAGGGCTGCCCCTCAGTTTCTCTAGTCGTGACTCAAGACAAGTGATGCTGACTCGACTCTCAGAGAACTGACTAGATCACTGTTTTTCCAGACTGTACTGGAACTACTAGGTTAAAGCAAGTAAAGCTGAATTTAGAGGAAAGATCTATCGTAGAGTGAAACCTTAAACATTTTCTATGTTATACAGATCCCTCGTGAAATTTGCCTTTGTTTTTTCACCATAAAGTATGTTGGGAATTATTTTTTTCCTATCTGTAAAAAGACAAGATGGAATCAAATGATGTTCAAATTTAAGCGTTGGGTATGCGTTATAAATACAGGGTAACCAAACATTTTACCACTAGGCCAGCCTTGGAAGGTGATGGCATGAAGCTGGAGAGGTCCGTGGGTAGGGGCTAGAACAGCAAAATGTAAAAGCCCTGGCTGATGTCAGCAATACACACGCCCCACCCCCACTTTCACCTGCCCAACTCCAGGACTGGGAAAAAGAGAAAAAAATGCTACCAAACACTCATTATTGGAATACAGATTCCTGACATTTTCCTACATAAAACATCTCAATTTTTCCACTTCTTTCTGTAGTTAATACTGAAACAACCATATAATAAAAAGTGGAATGTAAATCTTCTAGCTGTAAAATGTATCATTAACAACATAATTAGCATAATTTACCAAATTAGTGACTAATTTCCACCTCGTCTAAGTTTTTGTATTAGGAGCACATGGTTACCCATGGTATTGCCTCAGCAGCCTCTTAGGGTCTACAGGGTCTGAGAATCTTTGCTTCTTTCTTTCCCAGTATTGTAATTTGTGTGTTATTTTGTCTTGATCAGTCTAAGTAAGAGGTTTATCAATTGTATTGGTCTTCTCAAGAAACAGTTTTCACTAATTTTCTGTATTGTTTCCCTGTTTGCAGTTTTGCTCTCTAATTCATTTGAAACCATTTTCCTTTTCTTATATGAACAATTTATTGTAAGTTCTTTTCCTAAGCACCACTTAGCTACATTCCACAAATCTTGACATGCTGTGTTTTCATTTTTCATTCAGGTCAATTTTTTTCTGATTTTCCTTGACAATTCCTTCCACTCATGAGTTACTTAAAAGTTTTTTATTTAATCTTCAAATATTTGGAGATTTTTCAGAAATCTTTCCTACTAATTTCTAGTTTAATTTCATTATGGTCAAAAAATATGGTTTCTGGTGACACCTGTGGCTCAAGGAGTAGGGTGCTGGCCCCATATACCAGAGGTGGCAGGTTCAAACCCATCCCTGGGCAAAAACTACAACAACAAAACAGCATGCTTTCTTTCTTTTTTGAGACAGTCTCATTTTGTCATCTTTGGTAGAGTACCCTGCCATCATAGCTCACGGCAACCTCAAACTCTTAGGCTCAAGTGATTCTCTTGCCTCAGCCTCCTGAGTAGCTGGGACTACAGGGGCCCACCACAATGCCCAGCTATTTTTAGAGATGGGGTCTTGCTCTTCTCAGGCTGGTCTTGAACCTATGAACTCAGGCAATCCACTTGCCTCGGCCTCCCAGAGTTGCTGGGATTATAGGAATGAGCCACTGTGCCTGGCCAAAAAACATACTTTTAATTCTTTTAAACTTACATTAGGATTTATTTTATTGTCTAGAATATGATCTATTTGTGTAAATATTCTGTCACTTAAAAAGAGTGTAGTTCTGCTATTGGGGGATCGAGTATCCTATAATTATGAACTACATCAAGAAAGTTAATAGAGATGTTTAGGCCTTCCATGTCCTTCTCAAATTTCTGTCAAATTTATGCTGAATGGATTTTTTGTGTGGGGGGTAAAATTGAGAGAATTTGATATTAAACGTAAATATAACCACTTTCATATTCATTTTTACCTTGTTCCATTATCTATAAATCACTGTAGGAGAAGTGATTCCCTTTTAAAATAATAATTAGGAAAAATTTTAGTTATCAACACGCATATCCAACATTGAATTAGAGGTGGTAGAAAGTGCAATAGGACAATAAAAAAATTATAACGGTTAAATAATTGAAGTGCAAAATCCAAAATTGCTTTTTATAGATAAAATTACTTTTTACATATAATAGTATGAAAGAATATGCAGATCAATTATTAGAGTAAATGAAAGAATTATGCAATGTTGCATAATACTACATCAATATACAAATAATTGCTTTGTACATTGTCACCACTGAAAATTCAAAAAATAACTTTAAAAAGTTATAATCTACAATAGAAAAAAATTTGATATGGAGGAATAAATCTAACAGAAGTTAGATCTATATAAGAAGTTATTAATAAAATGATAAAACTTTATTAGTACAATTGTAAACAGTGATCAAAATTCACTGCTGCTGAGGCAGCTGGTATTTGCAGGTTATGGTTCCAGAGAGAAGAGGGGCGATACAAAGAGAGCTCTAGAAATCTGCACAAAATCTCTTCAATCTTTGGACAAAAGCAATGCCACTCAAGTAGGAGGCAAGGTTTGACAAAGAATAGCTGGTCAGGAGATGCGAGTTGGAGAGAGGTTCATGAGGTCCTGCAATTGTAGGAGATAACTGGAGTGCAAACAAAACAAGAGGAGGGACCTGACCGAACACCGGGTACTCAGTTGGGATCTAATAAAGAATATTCCTCGCTCTAAAATAAAAGCTCTTCTAGAACTTCTCTGGGTAAACACAAAACAAAACTTCTGAAGGAACAAACCCATCTGCAAATTAACTTGCACAAAAACAAAAAGACCCCCACTATTTAAAAGAAAAAAACAAAGCAGTATTTACAGGGTCCAGCATACAATACAAAATTACTGGCACTAAAGCAAGAAAATGTGACTAATCACCAGGAAAGAGAAATGATAGGTGCAGAGATAATACATTTGTCAGAAATAACAGGCAGCTGCTATCAATATGCCCAAGTTGTAAGTCGTTCACCAGGTAAATTGTTGAGATAGATGAAAGGTACACGGGAGAGGGAGGCTGATTACACTATCATCTGTACTTGTGTATATGTTTAAATTTTCCCACAATCTGTTTCCTGAATCTGCCCACTTCTCACCGCTTCTATGCTGTCACCCTGGTCCAAGTCCCCAGAACTTCCAGTCTACAGTACTTCAAATTTCAATAGCCTCTGAAGAAGATGCCCTCCAATGTCTCTTTACTTAACTGTCAATTCTCATTCCAGCAGTAAGAAATGTGGCCCCCACGTTTGCCACCCATTCACTTAGTTGTGTAATTCCATGACACATGCATAGCAGCTGGAGGACTGTTAACCTCTGTAAAGGCTACTTCTCAGAGGGCACTAACACTCTGAGAAGTAGCCTTTACAGTGCCAGGGTAATGAGGCATGACCTAGCCATCTACCTTGCCCAGAGAGCCCACCACCACCCGGCAGTAGGGAGATGTTTCTAGGCACCAGAAGCTGGACACGGCGATATCTTGATCGCTGATACTAGCTATGGGAATGACTTTATCAACTGGACCACAGTGCTGTGTGCAGTAATACATTCCCCTTAGTTCTTTTGAAAAGAAATCAGATTATGTCACACCTCTGCTCAACGTCTTGCAATTTTTCCCATCTTACTTAGGGGAAAGTTTAAAATTCCAAAATATCCAACAGGGTCCTCCTTGATCTGGTGCTCTGCTGTTTATCTTGATCTCTTACTTCTGTCCTGTGTTACTCATTCCTCTTCATCCATCCTGGGCTTTTTATTGCTCCTTGAATGTTGGGGCCATATTTCAGGTTCAGGGGCACCCCACTGTCTGATCATTCTATCTAAGATGTTAGGACATCTTCAAAGCTGACCTCATGACTTTATTCAAGTGCTTGCTCAGTTGTTACCTGCATGATGAGGCCCTTTGAAGTCGACTGGAATGTGGTTTGTAACTCTTTACCTCTCTACTGCAGAATTATACATTCTGAGACTTTTCAGTACCTCCCACTAGAGTAAGGGACGTGCGCTTCGCTTGTGCACTGGTGTGTTAGCAGACAAGAGGCACAGGGGTCTTGAATATGCTTATGTGATTCGGCACTGGCTCCTGCGGCCCAGACATTTACCATGAGAAAAATACATCCTTGTTCTGAGTATAGAGGACATACATGAGGCTAGACCTGAGTCTAGTCTCTAGTGTAGGCCAAGTCCAGCTGACCAACTGACCTAAATTTGTTGTTGCATACACATGAGACTTGTTTTCTATGAAGCATTCTCAAGGAACTGAGTCAGTAGGACACCCTCCCTGTTCTTACTCTGATCTTTTCCAATCATCTTTACTACGTTCTACATTTTCTACAGATTTAACCCTTTTTTAACATATAATATATATATTTTTTAAACAGTGAGTACTGAGTTTTTAATTGCAAACTTGAAGATCTCATCCTTAACTTTACATACACATAGATAACAAGGTGGTCAAAAAAAGCACTTCAATATTGAGACAAATGTTAAGCTTTGAGGTTCTTTTTCCAATTGCTCTGCATAGAAAATGCCCCAGATAAAGCAAAGAAAAGCTTAAATAAATAGGGAGAGACAAACATGATGTACAATGCGATTGAGTGAATGTGGGTCTGGAGAGGTTGGACATTGTGGGGTGCAAGCTGGCTGGAGTAGATTGTAGAGATTCAGGGGTGCCATCTCAGTGGTGGAGGGGGGACCTGGGGGCTCCTTTGAGGTGGAGCAAACAGAGGACATGGCTCAGGAGGATGGGGACAGCTTGTCAATCAGGGCCACACACTCTTCTATTGGCCTCAAGGGTCTGGGGTTGTTGGCTGAGGGGTCAGGGCCTCAGGGCAGCAGAGGGTAGAGGCTGGCTCTTCCTGGTGACCTAGATGCCAGGCAGTGGCCCAGTGAGAATGGGGCCTGTTGGTGGCCTGCTTGTGGGTAAGGCATGCCCAGGCCTCAGAGCCCTGAGCAAGCCTAACGTCCCTTCAGTGACAGGTACCAACACTCTGAGAAGTAGCCTTTACAGTGCCAGGGTAACGAGGCATGACCTAGCCATCTACCTTGCCCAGAGAGCCCACCACCACCACCACCCAGCAGTAGGGAGATGTTCCTAGGCACCAGAAGCTGGAGACGGTGATGTCTTGGTCGTTGATACTAGCTGCCACCATTCCCAACACCACTGTCACCTTTCTGGTTATCCAAGAGCATAAAACCAAGCACTGCTGTTTGGGCCCAACAGAGGCTCCCTGGGGCCTGGCTTGGGGAATAGGTGTCAACACTGTCCCCCCCAGAGGCCTGGAGGGGAGGTAGGGAGGTGTCTGTCTCTCTCCTGAGAGGAAGGTAGGAGACCAGGGGCCTCAGCTGCTGCCCACAGACACCCTCTGGCCAGGAAGCTGCAGAGCCGCGAGGAAAAAGGCCCATTTGCTCCAGGTCTGAGGGGAGCCTGTGCCCTATACCCCAGTGAGGAGATGATCTTGAATTTGGGCAGGATGCCCTTCTCAGACTGCTGTCAACCCTCAGCAGCCACACGATGGGGGAAGGTGGCTGGCACAAACAATTGGTCTCAGCTCCCAGCTCTGTGAACCCCACATCCCCCCATACCGGGATTTACAATCACACATAACCTCCCATGGCAGGATGGTGAATCCAGTCAAGGTGCAGGTGTTCAGAAGCTGAACTCATCCATCCCCAGGGGTCCCTGAACAGAGGGGATGGATGAAAGAAAGGCAAGCTGGGAACAGTGTTGGGATGTCCGCTTTGTCCCACATGTGGGCCATACTTCTTTTTTTCCTAAATTTGGACCAGAAACTGGTGTCTTGCCTTTGTACTCTGGAAACTGCTTTGAAACTTGCCTTGCATCAAGGCCCAGGTGATGGAGGGTCGGGGACGATGGCCCTGAGGTATGGCCCACCTGGCACACAGGGTCAGGGCCTATACCCCAGACAAGCGTCCTGGCAGGTGTGACTCGGATGTGAAAGAGAAATGACAGGTAAAGTCCACTTCAAAGGATGCTCTGGAGAGTCCAACGTCCCACCTTAGGCCTCTGCACCAGGGGTCTTGGCACAAGGTGGGAACGTCCAGCTGCACCCTCCCGCAGGGGCAGGAACTAGGCTCACACACTCACAGGATTTGGAAGTTCAAGAGACAGGTGGGGAGGAAGCACACTTCTGGGGAAAGCTCAGGCTGAAGTGCCATCTGGGTAGAGGGTGGAGACATGTAGGACCTTGAGGTGCTGGGTAGCCCTTCCGGGAGCCTCACCGGAGACTGGCGAGGCTGGTGTTCGGTCCATTCTGAGCTTGAAACTGCACTGGGGGTGGGCCGTCTGCCCACGTGATGAGGTTGTGTTCCGGAAGGCTGCAGGCCTCTACGTGGTCTTGGAGCAGCTGCTGCGAGAAGTTCTGGTGCCTCTGGGCAGCTTTGTGGGCCTCCAAGGTGTTTCCACAGGCCTCATGCAGGTGTCTCAGCAGGGCCGATGACCACAGCTGCACTGACATGTCTGGAATCTTGCTGGCCAGCTGCATGGCAGGCACCACCATGTTCTTACTCTCCCTGTGGTTGCCTAGCACGTAGAAGATGTGGCCCAGGAGAACAAGGGAGCAGGCTGTGAGCCGGTTCAGGTCCTCCGCATTGGACATCTTCAGAGTTTCTCGGAGAAATCGTTTGGCTTCACTGTAGCGTCCCTGGAAGAAGGAGAAGAGCCCTTTGATGTAGAAAGCTGCTGCTCGGAGGCAGTGTGAGCCGACAGGGAAGCTGTGGTCTGGGTTTATCCTCTCCAACAAACCATACAGTACGTCTTGGTGTCTATTTCCTTCCCATATATTCACGCTGGCCAGGTTGGTCACGATGAAGGTCCACAGCTCTTGGTGGCTGGTGAGCCGCAGGGCCGTGGTGAACTGGGCTTCTGCGCTGTCCATGCAGTTGACAGAGACACAATACAGGCCCAGCAGTGTGTGCAGCTGAGCCGCGTGGTTGGAGAAGAGCCGGGGAGACTGCTGGCACAGCCGGCACAGCTGGGAGATCTCTCGGAGCGCTGTGGCCTTGTGCCCTGTGACCAGCCGGCACATGATGACGTGCTCCAGAAGGATCACTTGGAAGGAGGACAGAACGGGGCTGCGGTCGAGCATCTTGAGCCTCTCCAGCTGCATCAGGGCCTTGTCAGTGTACTTCTGTGCCTTCTCCAGGTAGCCGGCCTGCACGGAGTGCATCACAGTCATCAAGCAGATGAGCACACACAGGTGCTCCTTGGGCAGCCAATGGAAGCGGTCAGCGGGGTTGCTGGGCAGGACCTCGTCATCGTGCAGCGCGCAGAGGGTCTGGATGCACTGCTGCAGCTGCTTCAGGCACGGCTTCACGCTCTTCACCTGTCCCGCTTCCAGGGAGTGGGTCACCTGGAGCACGAGGCAGAAGACACGCAGCGACTCCTTCTGGAGGGGGTTCCCCTGCCAGTTCTCCACGATCTGTCCACAGAGGCTCAGCACCGGGTGGACTTCCTGCAGCTTGCGCTCCGTCTGCATCAACATCCCCTTGCTGAGGAGGAACAGCGCCCGCGTGTACTCAGATCCCACCCCCGGGGCATACTCTGCCCCCAGGCCCAGGAGGTCACAGGCCGACGCCACGTCTTTCTCAAGCGTGTGCAGGTGAGCGAGCTGGAAGAGCAGACGGCAGTGCCAGTACGGGGCCTGCTGAGAGATCTGGATCGCCCTCCGCAGCAGCGGCTTGGCTGCGCCCACAGAATTCTCCTGACAATACAGCTCAGATAACAAACTTGCGGCTTCAAATGTGACGTCTTCAAACTGCGGGATTTGCTGCGAGAGGAGCCACGCCTTCTCCAGGTGGCTGCGCGCCTGCTCGCTGTTGTGCGTGTGGTGGTAGAGCACCGAGCCCAGCTGCAGGTGCGTGCGGGCCTCGACGCGCGGCGGAGGCCTGAAAGGGAACACGGCCTGCAGGCAGCGCACGCACCGGCGGATCTTGGGCGGACTGCAAGTGCGGAAGTGCTCGGCGAAGCCCAGGAGGGCCAGATACCACGACTCGGCCGCCTCGGCCTGCGCCGCCTGGGCCGCGGCCGCTAGGGCCGCCATTTCGGCCTCCACAGCAGGACGCCGCCTCCACAACAGGAAGCTGCTGCTGCGTCACCGGAAGCGGAAGTGCAGGGCGGGGCTGAGGCTTGAAGAGACTCGCGAGAGCTGCAACCAACATATGTACTATGGTTGGTTGCAGCTCTCGCGAGAAAAGCAAATTATATTATAATTATATAGTATAATTAATTATATATAATTATGTTAACTATTATAATATATAATTATATTATGTTATACAATATTTTAACATAGTTTATTGTCTCCTCCCACCCAACACAAGGTCTACTTTGAGCAGAGATCTTTGTCTTCGTCTTGGTCCTATACCTAACTCTTGGAACAGTGCCCAGGATATAGTAGTTGCTCAATAATGGAACAGGACAAATGAGTGAATGAATGTTCATTGCACATTTGCCTTCTAACAAAAATTTGAGAGTAAGAGCAGAATGACTAGATGTATTGTACATGAGTGTAGTAGTTAGCAGTTAAAAGGGGGGAAACTACAGCAATATTACTTAAGCAAAAATAAGTCCAAAATATAAAGTTAAGAGGGAAAAGCAAATTTCAGAATAACACTAACATTTGAATACATTCTGAAGGTTTATTATAGTAATGTAGCTTTTATATATGCACACATAAATATACACACATATAAGATAAAAATGTATCTAGCTAATGACAAATATTATTTTAAGAACGTAGTTACCTATGGTTAGGAAGGGAGTGAAATCAGGAGAGTAGACAAGCAATTCAACTGTGCTTATAACAAAATGTTCAGACTTGTTGGAGACATGTGGGACAATTAAGTGTCGCTTGTGATATTTGCTTTCATTATGCTTGAATACCCTGGATTTAAAATTCTAAACATTTAATTTAATTGATGAATAATATATTCACATGGCTCAAAATTCAAAAGATATAATAAGGTGTACTATGGTTGCAGCTCTCGTGAGAAAAGCAAATTATATATATATATGATAAAATAAATATATATTTAAAAATAAATATATAATTTTTTATATATGATAAAAATTTTATTTTTAAGACGTGGCACCTGTAGCTGAGTGAGTAGGGTGCCAGCCACATACATGGAGGCTGGTGGGTCTGACCCCAGCCCAGGCCTACTAAACAAAAATAAAAATTCCAAACAACAACAACAACAACAAAAGCGGGGCATTGTGGTAAGTGCCTGTAGTCCCTGCTACCTGGGAGGCTGAGCCAAGAGAATTGCTTAAGCCCAAGAATTGGAGGTTGCTGTGAGCTGTGATGCTACAACACTCTATTGAGGGCAACATAGTGAGACTCTGTCTCCAAAAAAGAAAAAAAAAATTTATCTTTCAATTCCCTCCCCCAGTAACTCATTTTCTTCCTTCAGGCAACCAATTTTTACTAGTTTTCTTATGCATCATTCTGGTGTTTTTCTATAAATATTCAAGAAAGTTCTGTGTGGTTTCTTTACTATTATTTACAAAATTCATAGCATGTTATACATATGACTTAAAAATGTATCTTGGAGTTTATTCTATATTTGTATGTAGCAGTTTTCTTGGTCTTTTTTTAGTGACATAGGATTGCATTGGATGTATGCACCATGCATCATTTAACTTAATGATGAACATTTAGACTGGTTCCATTCTTTGCTATTACAAAAAAGTCACAATGAAAAATTTTATGCAAACTTATTTCATTTTATATATGTATATATGCACAGCATATTCCAGGCTATATTTCTAATAGTGAAATTGCCCTCACTCATGCTATCATAAAACTGTGCACATTTGGATTTTATAAACCAAAATTCTATAGATGAAACAAATTTGCTTCTACACAAGATGTATAAATTTAGATTCCCAGTAACAATAAATAAGTACAAGTTTTCCCAGAGCCTTGCTAACAGTGTGTTATCAAAATTTATAATTTAAAGAAAAAATTCAAGATAAATTTAATCTGTGGCTGATTTGTGGAAAATGAACTTGAAGGGAGAAAACCTAAGGTGAAAAATTATTTAAAGAATTATTGCTATAAAAAAGAGAAATATGGAGATAAGAGCTATTATTAGCAAGATGTGGTCATTGATTTTAATATAAAAACATTAATTTTGGGCAGCACCTGTGGCTCAGTGAGTAGGGCACCAGCCCCATATACCAAGGGTGGCGGGTTCAAACCTGGCCCCGGCCAAACTGCAATAACAACAACAAAAATAGCCAGGTGTTGTGGCGGGCGCCTGTAGTCCCAGCTACTCGGGAGACTGAGGCAAGAGAATCGCCTAAGCCCAGGAGTTGGAGGTTGCTACGTGATGCCACGGCACTCTACCGAGGGCGACAAAGTGAGACTCTGTCTCTACAAAAAAAATAAAATTAATTTTATCATTATTTATAAAACAAAAGTTGGAAATAATTCACTTTTTCAAAATTAAGCGATATTTCAAATAAATTATATCTATAAGACTGTATGTTAGTGAGCATTTAAAAATAAAGCTATTGGCTCAGTGGTTAGGGCACTGACCACATACATCAGGGCTGGCAGGTTTGAACCTGGCCTGGGCCTGCCAAACAACAATGACAACAACAACAACAACAAAAGCTGGGTTTTATGGTGGGCACCTGTAGTCCCAGCTACTTGGGAGGCTGAGGCAAGAGAATCGCTTAAGTCCGAGAGTTGGAGGTTGTTGTGAGCTGTGAAGCCATGGCACTCTACTGAGGATGACATAATGAGACTCTGTCTCAAAAAAATAAAAATAAAAAGTAGCTTCAATCAGTTTAAGAAATGTGCCACCTATGCCTATACTCTTCAGTGTTCTAATTAGAAGAGGATGCTAGATTTTATCGAATCCTTTTTCTGCATCTATTGAGAGGATAATATGGTCTTTGTTTTTGCTTCTGTTGATATGGTGAATAATATTTATGGACTTGCGTATGTTAAACCAGCCTTGCATCCCTAGGATGAAACCTACTTAATCATGATATATTACTTTTTTGATGATAAGCTATAATCTATTGGCTAGAATTTTGTTCAGAATTTTTGCATCTATATTCATTAGTGAAATTGGTCTGAAGTTCTCCTTTTTAGTTGAGTCTTTTCCTGGTTTTGGTATCAGGGTGATGTTTCCTTCGTAGAACATGTTGGGGACGATTCCTTCCACTTCAATTTTTTGGATTAATTTCTGCAGTACAGGAATAAGCTCTTCTTTGAAGGTTTGGTAGAATTCTGGTGTGAAACCATCCAGACCAGAGCATTCTTTTTATTGGGAGAGTTTTTTATTATTATTTATTTGATCTCAGCACTTGAAATTGGTCTGTTCAGGAGCTCTATTTCTTCCTGGCTAAGTCTAGGGAGAAGGCATGATTCCAAATATTGATCCTTCTCCTTCACATTGTCAAATTTCTGGGCATAGAATTTCTTATAGTATTCAGAGATAATCTCTTGTATCTCTGTGGCATCTGTTGTTATTTCCCCTTTATCGCTTCAGATTAAGGTTACTAGAGATTTTATTGTTCTATTTCTAGTTAGTCTGGCCAAAGGTTTATCTATTTTATTTATTTTTTTCAAAAAACCAACTCCTTGTTTCATGAATTTTCTGAATGATTCTTTTGTTTTCAATTACATTAATCTCTGATTTAATTTTGGATATTTCTTTTCTTCTGCTGGGTGAATGGAGTAAAACTGAAAGCTTTTCCACTTAGAACTGGAACCAGACAAGGTTGTCCTCTATTGCCACTACTATTCAACATAGTGCTAGAAGTTCAAACCAAAAGAATCAGGCAAGAGAAGGAAATAAAAAGCATCCAAATCGGAGCAGAGGAGGTCAAACTCTCTCTCTTTGCTGATGACGTGATCTTATACTTACAGAACCCCAAAGACTCAACTTCGCAAGACTCATGGAAGTCATAAAAAATACAGTAATGTCTCAGGATATAAAATCAATGTCCACAAGTCAGTAGCCTTTGTATACACAAATAACAGCCAAGATGAGAGGCTAATTAAGGACACAACTCCCTTCACCATACCGTGAAAGAAAATGAAATACCTGAGAATATACCTAACAATGGAGGTGAAAGACTTCTACAAAGAAAATTATGAAACCCCAAGAAAAGAAATAGAATAGGATATTAATAAATGGAAGACCAAACCATTCTCATGGGAAGAATGGGCTGGGAAGAATCAACATTGTTAAAATGGCTATACTTTCCAAAGCAATCTACAGATTCAATGCCATCTCTATTAAAATAACAACATCATACTTTCAAAATTTGGAAAAAATAAATCTTCGTTTTGTGTGGAACCAGGAAAAAACCCATATAGCTAAGGCAGTTCTTAGTAATAAAAACAAAGCCAAGGGTATCACCATACCAGATTTTAGGCTGTATTACAAGGCCATAGTGGTCAAAATAGCATGGTACTGGCACAAAAATAGAGACATAGACATGTGGAATTGAATAGAAAACCAGAAAATGAAACTAACATCTTACAGTCACCTAATAATCTTCAATAAATCAAAGAACATACACTGGTGGAAAGAATCCCTATTCAATCAATGGTGCTAGGAGAACTGGATATCCACATGTACAAGACTGAAACTGGACCCTCACCGTTCTCCACTCACAAAAATTGATTCAAGATGCATAAAAGACCTAAATTTAAGACATGAAATGATAAAAATCCTCAAAGAAAGCATAAGAAAAACACTTGAAGATATTCGCCTGGGGAAAGACTTTATGAAGAAGGCTGCTGTGGCAATTGCAACAACAATAAAAATAAACAAATGGAACTTAATTAAAATGAAAAGCTTCTGTACAGCTAAGGAGGCAACAACCAAAGCAAGTAGACAACCTACACAATGGGAAAGGATATTTGCACATTTTGAATCAGACAAAAGCTTGATTTCTAGGATCTATAGAGAACTCAAATTAATCCACATGAAAAAAGCCAAAGATCCCATATATCAATGAGCAAGGGAGATGAATAGAACCTTCTCTAAAGAAGGCAGACAATGGCTAGCAAACATATGAAAAAAATGCTCATTATCTCAATTATCAGAGAAATGCAAATCAGAACCACTTTGAGATACCATCTAACCCCAGTGAGAATGGCCTACATCACAAAATCTCAAAACTTCAGATGCTGGCATGGATGTGGAGAGAAGGGAACACTTTTACACTGCTGGTGGGACTGCAATGGAGAACCCTCAAAGAACTGAAGCTAGACCTCCCATTTGATCCTGCAATCCCATTACTGGGTATCTACCTAGAAGGAAAAAGATCCTTTCACCATAAGGACACTTGCACTGGACTGTTTACAATCACCAAAATGTAGAAACAGCCTAAAGGCCCCCCAGTTCAGGAATGGATTAACAAGCTGTGGTATGTATATACCATGGAATATTATTCAGCCATTAAAAAGATGGAGACTTTACATACTTTCTATTAACCTGGTTGAAAGTGGAACACATTATTCTTAGTAAAGCATCACAAGAATGGAGAAACATGAATCCTATGCACTCAATTTTGATATGAGGACGATTAATGGCCTAGTACACATGGGGGGTGGGGGAAAGGGAGAGCAGAGAGAGAGAGAAGCAGGGAGGGGGGAGGGAGAAGGAGCAGACAGAGGGAAGGAGGGAGCGGGGTGGGGTCTCACTGTGTGACACACCTTTTGGGGGGCAAGACACAATTATAAGAAAGACTTTACCCAACAAATGCAATCAGTGGAATCTGGTTTCTTGTACCCTCAATAAATCTCCAACAGTGGAAAAAAAAAAAAAGAAAGAATACACAGTTGTGATAATGAAAGGAAAAAAAAATGAAAAAAATTGAGCTGTTAAAAACATATCCAAAGATGAGAAAATGTATATAATGCTAAATACCAAAAACAGGACACAAAACTGACAACACGATATGATCTCAGTTTTGCTATGATACATACATATTTTGTTTTCAAGGAAATGCACCAAAATAGTAACATTAAATTTTTTCTGAATGGTTGGATTACAGATCATTTTAATTTTTGCTTATGTTTTCCTGAACATTCTACACATCTTTACAAGAACACTATTTTCTATGACACAAAAAGCAGAATATTATATTAAAAGGATTGTAGAAAAAGTACTGTCATTTCCAGTGTGACATCATTGACCTAAGTCATGGCCATCTCTGCTTACTTTTCCCCAAGCTAATTTATCTCTAAGAATTTCAAATGCAGTTTAATTATTTCACTTTGCCTGTGACAAAGTAATTACGATCTTTGTCAAAAATAAGGCAAAGACCTTGAATATTATAAGTGACAGACATCAGGTCTCCCATTTTATATGAGTACGCTCAAAGAGCTTTCCTAAACTTCAGACCTTTTAACTTTTTTTACAGTTAAACAAAAATCAGTTTCAGTTCTCAATGTGTCTATAATTGTATAGTTTTACCAAGAATCTGATTGTCTAGGACACATGAGGTGACAACATCTGTTGTTTTTTTTTTTTTTATGATTTCTGCAATTATTTCACCAAAGCTGTCAAAGTACCATTCTTCATAGTGAATGTATAATTGAAAGAAAAATAGAAAGGAAAATTAGATTTATTTTTTTGCCTATCATGATGTTTGAGGTAGGAAAGTGCTATAGAGGCATTAACAGGTTAATCTTCTTTATTGTGGTAGACATAAGAAGTAAAAAAATCGTAAAGAAGTAATTTTGTCCTAATAACATTTTAAAATATAAAATTTCTCTCCCCACCCCACCAAGCCCTGGTTGGGTGCTGTGGCTTATGCCTATAATCCCAGGACTCTGGGAGGCCAAGGTGGGTGGATGGCTTGAGCTTACAAGTTTGAGACCAGCCTGAGCAAGAGAGAGACCCTTTCTCTAAAAAAATAGCTTCGCATTGTGGTGGGCGCCTGTAGTCCCAGGTACTTGGGAGGCAGAGGCAAGAGGATCACTTGAGCCTAAGAGTTTGAGATTGCTGTGAGTTATGATGCCACAGCACTTTACCAGTGTCAAGAAAGTGAGACTCTGCCTCTAAGTAAATAAATACATGCATAAATAAATGAAACAAATTAAAAAAAAAAACTGCCCTAAAATTTTATGCTTGTGAATAGTATGTCCCTGACACACTATGGGATACATTCTAGCTTATTTTAATTACTTTCATTATTTAATTAATGCACAGCACATGTTTTGTCCAATACAACAAGCAATTACTTAGGGAACTCTTCTAAACAGCAAGTACTTAGGGAACCCTTCTCTAAGTGCTTGAAATAAAAGGACACTCTTCCTTTATCCACTTGCTCTAGCCCAATCACTCTCTTCCATACCTCTGACTGGAAGGATAACAATATTAGAAGCGGCCTTGTGCTGTAGGAGAAAACCAAGTAACCATGTGTACACAGAAACTCAAGGCCTTGAATTTACTGACCTCTGCTATAAGCTATTGATACCTATGGAAGCACACTGTTGTTGGTACACGCTTAGATGGCAAAGATTATTGTCAAAAAAGCAGAACCAGAAATCATTTCATTTGGTTTGACAAGGCCACTGTCATTCTCAACAAAATGTAAACCATTCTAGCCAACTACAGTGAAGTCTTTCAAAAGGACTGACTTTTGCAGGCTGTATCATGAATAGTGTTAAGGAATTTTTGACATTTTTTCATTTGGCTTATCTTCCCTTTGGTAATATAAGAATTTCAAGTCATAGTCATAATATGCTTTTAAGAATATAGAATAAATAGGGTAAACATTTATTGAACTCAATTTTATCTTTCATTAGGAAAAAAATGAGCGAACCCTTTTACAGGATATGCAGGACGTACAATGAGCTGTCAGACACACGTATCATTTCTACGTGCTGTTATTTGAATGGTTTGTTCCCTCCAACGTTCAGGTGTTGGAAACTTAATCATCAGTGGGACAGTGTTGGGGCCCTAAAGAGGGGTGTTTAGGTCATGAGGCCTCTGCCCTCATGGGAGGGCCAGTACTGTTATTAAAGGGCTCCAGGCGTGGGGTCTTCCATTCTGCCATATGAAGACAGAGTAAGGCCCACACTGGATGCTGGCACCTTGACCCTGAACTTCCCACATCCAAAACTGTGAGAAATAAATTTCTGTTCTTTATTAATCGCATATTCTCAGGCATTCTGCTAAAGTAGGACAAAAGAGGCTCAGATGGTGTCCCTAAGAATTCAGTGAGGTAGTATTCATGAAACTTCCTTAGGGCAGAATGAATCAAGATGCAATGTGTAATTTTTGGCAATGGCCCCTTGAAATATACCTGTTAGGATGTATTTGGATTGAGAAAAATCTTTAGTTCTTTTTCAATTTCAAAGGAACAACACTACCTCTCATTGGCTGAGTCTCAGAAAAATTGTTAGATAAGAAAATCTAATATTCAATTACTTTCAGTTTGGTGAATACCATTGAGTTTCCACTTTATGTGCTGGGGTCTAAAGAGAATAATAGCAGGTAAGTCTTGTCTTCAGAGCAGCACTGAGGATTTTGAGACTTAGCAACTATTTTCCTTGAGACTTATAACCAATAACAACTTATAAAGCACTTATGAAATGATAAGCATTGTTCTAAGCACTCTGCCTAGGCAGTGCTTATAAGAACCTCAGTGACGTAAATGTTCTCATTAGTTCTATTTTATGTGTTGGGAATCCAAGCCACGGAAATGTTACGTGATTTTCCTAAGGCACCTGCACCGCCCTACGCAGCTCCCTCCCCCGGGCTCTGCCCCAGGTTATGCCACAGCCAGGATTCATTGCTGTTGTAAACTACTTCTAACTTAAGAAAAGATTTTGAAGGACTCATTTCCAAGGTTTTTTTTTTACCATTTTTTTGTATTTTTATCGTTCTGCTTATTTATTTTACTTAGACTTTTTTGTTAAATAAATCTTTTACAGCTTTGGGGTTGTCTTTGGGTTGCTACATGGTTTTCCTGATTTAGATTTTACATTGTTCTTCCTTTGTGTTCTTCTCCAACCTCACCATCTATTTTTCTCATCTTCAGGATTTCTTATTTTTCAAAACATTTGGCCTGTTTGGGTAAGACTTCTTCATTTCGGTCCTTCTACACTTTTTAGGTTATTGGTACCTCTTCCTTAAAAAGTAGATTTCATTATTTTACAGCAGTTTTAAATTCACTGCCAAATTGAGCAGAAGCTTCAATGGCCATGCATAACTGATCCCCCACCCCACCCCACTAGAGTGGTATGTTTGTTACAACTGACAAAACTACGGCAACACGTCATCACCCAAAGTCCATACTTTACACTAGATTCACGGCTAGTGTACTTTCTATGGATTGGGAAACATTTACAATGCCAGTATTAACAACTGTATTAATAGTATCAAGCAGAGAAGTTTCACAGAAATCCTCTGTGCTCCACCAGCTCATCCCTCCTCCCACTCACCCCTGCCAACCACTCATCTCTTTTCACTGTCTCTATAGTTTTTGCCTTTTCTAGAATGTCACAGAGTTGGAATCATATATACTCATGCTTAGCTTTCTCACACTGCCTTTGTAAATTTAGTAACATCCTTGTTTCCTCCGTGTCTTGTCATGGATTTTAGCTCATTCTTCTTAGCACTGAGTGATATTCCATTCTCCCAATGTACTGCCTTTCAGCCATTCACCTACTGAAGAACTTTTGGTTGTTTCCAAGTTGGGCAACTATGAATAAAACTGCTATAAACGCCTGTATGTAGTTTGTATATGGCCATAAGTTTTCAACTCCTTTTTCTGGGAGGTAAACAACAATAAATATGATTGCTGTCATATGGTGAGAGCATGTCTTGGTTTGTACAGAACCGCCAAGCTGTCTTCCAAAGCAGCTGCCCTGTCCTGCATTTCCACCAGCCGTGAACCGGAGTTCTGTTGCTCCGTGTTCTCGTCAGCATTTGGTGTTGTCGGAGTTCTGGATTGAGGCCATTCTGATATGCATGTATTGGTATCTCATTGTTGTTTTGCTTTTCATTTCTCTGATGACATATGGTATGAATTATCTTTTTATATGTCTATATGTGTCTTTTATATCCTTTCCAGGAGAAATGTCTGGTAAGCTTTGACTACTTTTTAACTGAGTCATTTGATTTTTTTATTCTTGAGTTTTAAGAGATTTTTGTATCTTTTGGTAACATTCTTTTATCAGACGTGCTCTGCAAATGTTAATATTTTCTTCCTATCTGTGGCTTGTCTGTCCATTCCCTTGACAATGTCTTTCATAGAGCATAAGTTTGTAATTTTAATAAAGTCCAGATGATCAATTCTTTCTTTCATGAATTGGGTCTTTGGTGTTGTAACCATGATATCATTTTTTTTCCTACTCTGCTTTGCTGGCTTTGCCTTTTTTTCTCCTTTGTTTTTATATTTTGTTTATATAAAATGATATTTATTTTAAATTTGGTTCATTTTAACAATTTAGAAAACTTTCTTTCTTTTCTTTCTTTTTTTTTTTTTTTTTTTGAGACAAAGCCTCAAGCTGTTGCCCTGAGTAGAGTGCTGTGGCATCACAGTTCATGGCAACTTCCAATTCCTGGGCTCAAGCGAGTCTCTTGCCTTGGCCTCCCAAGTAGCTGGGACTACAGGTGCCCACCACAACACCCGGCCATTTTTTGGTTGCAGCTGTCATTGTTGTTTGGCGGGCCTGGGCTGGATTCGAACCTGCCAGCTCAGGTGTACGTGGCTGGTGCCTTAGCCTGTTGAGCCACAGGCACCGAGCCAGAAAACTTTTATTTTTTAAAAAAACTTTTATTTAATTTTTCTACTTCCTTAGCCTTTTGATTTATTTATTTATTTATTTATTTTTTGATACAGAGTCTCTCTTTGTCACCCTTGGTAGACTGCCATGGCATTGTAGCCCATATGCAACCTCAAACTCTTAGGCTTAAGCGATTCTCTTGCTCCAGCCTCCCAAGTAGCTGGGACTACAGGCACCTGCCACACTGCCTGGCTATTTTTTGGTTGCAGTTGTTATTGTTGTTTATTAGGCCTGGGCTGGATTCGAACCTGCCAACTCTAATGTATGTAGCTGGCACCCTAGCTGCTGAGCTACAGGTGCCAAGCCCTTAGCCTTTTTATTGTTCTAGAAATAATGAGAAACTAAAGCTTGTTGGTTTTCCCTGGATCCCAGCCTTGCTATCTTTCTTTCTCTCTCACACACTCACACACACATATTTACATTCACACTCCCACACACAAACCAGGCAGGTTAGCACACCTGAGAAACTTCTGCAGACACTGGGGGAAATCCCAGGTCACCGAAGGTGGGTGGGGAGAGCTTTGCGCATAGATCCCTAATTCTCTCTGACATGGAAGGTGCGTGTCCCCCCTGTCACTACGGCAGTACAGTAGTTCCACTGCTGAACAGCAGCCAGTCGTGGGGGACGCAGGAGCAGAAAGGCTCGCCTGCCAGAGGGGCCGTAGCTTCCACAGAAGGTCACGCAGAGGTTAGACCCAAATTTTCATTTGTTTTAAGTCAAAGGTATAATTCTCCGAAGTCAGGGCTAGATAAAAACTTAAAAGTGTCGGTATTTAGCTCCTTAGTGTGACTGAGGTGACAGAGAATTGTCAAAGATGATTTTGAAGTCTGAAGTCTGAACTTGTGGTGCATATTTGAAGGGTCAGGAGAAAACTTCTAAATACAGATCAAAAATGTT